>CAJUYI010001093.1:62226-79634 GCA_910591695.1 Galerucella pusilla | reverse complement strand
TGATACCTTATGTAATATAACATCTAAAGAAACATTCGAAGAGGAAACTGAAAACAATAGGAGTATGCAAGTTAATGTAGGAGAACAGTTCACTGAAATGTTTTTAAAAAATCCTGAAAACGTCACGTTAATATTAACTTTTCTGGAAGATTATGATTTTAGAGTTAGGTGGCCAGCAATAAAGCTACTAACATCTTTAGTACGTTGTAGACCAAAAGATGTACAAGATATAATTCTAGTTAGTCCCATGGGAGTTTCAAAACTGATGGATTTACTTTTAGAAAATCGAGAAGTTGTAAGAAATGATGCACTGCTCTTACTGATTGATTTAACCAAATCCAATGCGAATATACAAAAAATAGTAGCTTTTGAAAATGCATTTGACAGACTATTTGATATAATCAAGCATGAAGGCTGGACTGATGGAGATATTGTAGTAGAAGACTGTTTATTACTAATGTTAAACTTACTTAAGAACAATAACAGTAATATAAATTTCTTCCAGGAAGGTTCTTATCTACAAAAAGTTGCTCCTATGTTTGAATTACCTCCTAATTTAGAAGAAGTAGGTTGGAGTCCTCAAAAAGTATCAAACTTCCTTTGTGTATTGCAATTGATTCGCACTGTTGTGTCTCCTAATAATTCTTCTCAGATTATTACAGCTTGTCAGAAGACCATGAGAAATAACAATTTATTAGAAGCTTTATGTAACATTTTGATGGCAAGTGGTGTTCCTGCTGATATTTTAACAGAAACAATAAATGCTGTAGGTAAGTATTAAATAAATTCTTGGTTTTGCTCAGTAGTTATGTGTAGAAGTATTTCAAGTAATTCTTTAGAATCAATCAATTGTACTGGTAGTTTGATAATATATCTCTTTTTCCCAGGTGAGGTTATAAGAGGAAATTTAACCAACCAAGATTATTTTGCAAATGTTTTGGCACCTTCAAATCCCCCTCGGCCAGCAATGGTGGTGCTACTGATGTCGATGGTTAATGAAAAACAACCATTCAGTCTTAGATGTGCTGTTTTGTACTGCTTTGAATGCTTTTTGTTCAAAAATGAGATTGGACAAGAATTGGTGGTGCAAACATTACTTCCTAGTAATACTGGAGCTTCAAATCTTAGTATGGGACAACTGTTATGTAGTGGTTTATTTAGTACGGACTATTTAAGTAATTGGTTTTCTGCTGTAGCTCTGTCACATTGTCTGGTTGAAAATCCAGCACAAAAGGAGCAATTGTTGAGGGTATTATTAGCTACTAATTTAGGTAAGTTACTTACTGGTTTTAATAGATTAGCAAAAGTAAGGTTAACATTTGTGATAGTACCAGGTTTGACGTGTTTATATTGTGAGGTTTGACTATTCTGTCAAAAATAAGCATATTGTTTTTAGGATCTCAGCCAGTTAGTCTACTTCACCAATGTACAGTTTATTTACAACACACAAGTAAGCTGCAAGCCAAATTAGGCATCTTAATGTTACTAGCACAATGGATGGCATATTCTCCAGAAGCTGTAAAAATATTTTTAAATGTACCTGGATCGATGGCTTATTTGACAGCTCAAACCTCAGCCAGCGAGTTTGACAATAATGAAGAACTTCTGCAGGTAAATTGATAAAAAAATGTTGTATTACGTGCTGTTCCTTATTAGGTGATCCATTTCAGCATATTCACTTCTCATTTGATTTATGAATGGAATTCCTGATAATGTTTTTCAAAAACTTTGGGGTTTGTTTCAGGGATTATGTGCCTTATTAATGGGATTATGCGTCGTATACAATGACAATTCGGTACCGAACTATTCAAAAGAAAACTTGAGCCAATTAGTGGAGAAACGAGTAGGTATAGATACTTATTGCAAAAAGCTCGTAGAAGTAACGCGACACGAAATCTACGCTAAGGCAGCCAAACAACCTCAAATCAAAGCCAAACATTCCAGTGAACTTCTATTAGAATTTGAGTTTTGTAAGTTGTTGAAAACTTTAGAAGGAGTTATAATCCAGGCGTTGGGAATACAGAGAGATTTGTCTAATGGAATATCGGAATTGAGTTTAAATGAACATGAGAATGCCCTTTTGTTGCAGTATAAAGAGCTTATTAGGGATCAAGATAAGAAGTTACAAGAAAGCAAAAAGACTATTAATAGTTTACAAAAAACAAATCAAGATTTAGAGGTAAGGTTGAAATCTACTTATTTGCTTAATTACAGTTTCCTGTAGCTATTGTCATATAATAGTCCAGTAAATGAAGGTATAAAGCTCCTGAAAAGTCCCCGAAGACTCCACTCTGGGCTCAATTTGTAGGTCATGACAGGTGTTTTTAAACGAGAAAAAACTTACCGCGATTGTGTTTACGGAAGGGGGGGGGAAATGTACTTTTTAATTTTCGATAATAATACAACAAGTGTGTTAATGATTATCGAAATACAAAATTTTTCGATTTTGAGAAACAAATTGTTGTTTTAAAAAGAGAAGAAATTTTCGATAATCATTAATTACACGAGTTGTATTTGTCAAGATTATTTCTTGATACAATGATTCTGACGTTTCTTCAATAATTTAACATTTTCTGTCAGGCACTAGATTTTTAATATCGAATAAAACAACTAATGGAAGAATCTGCAACTTCCACTAACGGCGTTACAGTTCTCACTAAATTAGAAATTTTAGTACTGACGGAACTCCCTATGTGGCAGCACCCTCGCGCCTTCAGAGATCCCCTACCCTGCCCAATATAACCGTCACTTTGTCAGTTGATAGACGAAATTTTTTGATAATGAAATTTTTAGGCACAAATTAAAGATCTTCAAGAAAATATCACTCAACTAACGGACCAAAATACACTTTTAAAAGCTCAAATAGCGGTAAATCCAACAAATAAAACAACTCTGGAATCGAACGAAATACCGAGCGATAAAATAATCACCGTACCCAGCCCCGATGTTGTTTTACTTGATAAAATTAAATATTTAGAAGAGCAAAATATGGAAAAAGAAGAAGAGTTGCAATGCATAAGAAAGGATCAAGATGATTTGTTGACACTGTTGACCGACCAGGATTTGAAGTTGAATACATTTAAGCAGCGATTGAGAGAGTTGGGAGAAAATATAGAAGACGACGATTCAGAAAATAACTCGATAGATTTGGAAATTCAATCCTGATTATATCTGTATATTATTTATATTTTTTAATAAAAACAATTGTATATTGCGAGTATCAACTCATTATGATGTTTATATTTCATATAGTAATATATTTATTTGAAAAACGCTTTAAAAGTATTTGTTTTATTTCATTATGCAAAAGATTTCCTTTGTAAATTGGTGACATTTTGGCTATTAACTCCAAATCGCGCCCACGATGGTATTTGACAAGCGTAAACGCAAGAGTGCCAAAAAGAGAAGATTTCTACTGCCGAAGTGCTTGGGAAAATAAATGCGCCCTCCCCTCAAAATATATACTCTCTTTTTTTGTATAATTCTGTATTCCCCTGTGGTGATGCGAAATAGAATTAAATAATGACAATAAAGGAAGCGTGAAGGTATGTTACAGATCTTTGCTCCACAATCTAATTATCAAAAAATTCAAACTACTACATTATTTTGAAAAAATGAAGTGTTTAGGCGGCGCCCCAAGGTATTCTGCGCCCATGGACATTGTCCATCCTGCCCTTATGGACGGCGCGGGCCTGGTTTTAACGGAAGACATCTTGTGGTTGCAGTGACCATTGTCCATCTATCAGTTTTATAACTAACCTGGAGCTTAAACAGGTGTAACTATCCGCTTTAAAACTCCAAATTAGTACAGACATGATATATTAAAATGCCGAAAATTTAAAATCTATCTACACATGTATTAAAGCACTTTCTTTGATTTTTCGTCTTTTTCTATGGGACTCTTTCAATTATATGCTCCGAATCCCATTGAATATGATGTCCCTCATCTCAAAGAGAACTCCTTATCTTCAATATACTTTTTGTGTTTGTTTATTCAGATTCTCAATGGTCTAGATGTTTCATTTAAAAAAATTTGGCGCATTCATATGATATCTGATATGATGCAGTTTTTTGAATTAGGAAATGTTTAAAAAGAATTGTGATTAGTTTAAATTCCTAAAAATGTGACCCATTGCACATCTTCCCGAGGAATTGTCCTCCTAGGTCCATCCTGTCCTCAGGAAGGTGGACAGGTCACTACCACCTTTATATCGGCAGGTGTAGGCCAAGACTCACCGAACAACTCTTATTGACGATGACTCCGGACACTCGCATAAGACATGCCTGACAGTTTCATCTTCCTGTTCACACATCCTGCATAGAGGTGTGTCCACTAGCCCCATAGTACGGAGTGTTTCCTTAGTTGACAGAGACCAGTCAGATTTCCTACTGTTAAACGTAGGTTTTTCCTGGTCATTGTCAAATATTTCTTCGGCGCCAGCTTCCCAGGGTGATAATAGCAATACTGCATCTTTTGATTCCATCCCATCTCTTAAGGGATTAAGCATGTGTGTAACGTTTGGCTATTTCCGTAATTGTCGAAGTCGTTAGGCCGTAGGTGTCACTGGGTCCTAAAATTTTTAGTCCAGCCGCTTCCCTGGCTAAAGAATCGGCAATGCGATTACCTTTATTCCTGTCGTGCCCTTTAACCCACCCCAGGATAATATTGTTATCTGCCAAGGCGTTAGCTAAATCTTGGTGGCACTCTAGTACTGGCCCCGATATAACACGTTGTCTGTTCAAGGCTAATAATAGGGCTTGTCTACTATCAGTGCAGATTGTTATGTTTTTGCCAGAAGTCAGAAATTCCTTTTCTGGCTAGTTCTTTTGCTGCAATTGAGGTACCAGCCAGTTCTGTTTGGACCACGCTGGTATTGTTTCCCATTCCCCACTTAATCCTCAGGCTTAGTGCTTTGGAGTAAACTCCACATCCTGAGCCTTCATTCAATTTTGAGCCATCTGTATATATGCGTATTTCATTTTCCGCATCTGACTCTGTGTTCTGTTTTATTTGTTTTTTGTAGAGTTTATATAAAAGAGGTATTCAGTCATGGAGATACTACTCTGTTAGAGTACATTTCAATGATCACTTTAGACATGAAACTGTTATGTTTTATACAACTTTATATTCCTTTGTATAGTTTGTAACGATACCAGAGTATAGACAACACAGCATACGTCATTCACTATGAACAGCAACCGTTAAAAATAAAAGCTATAAAATTGACAACGAAAATTCTGCAGTGAATAAATTAGAAAACAATCCTACTACTATAGTACAGAATACTCGATGGCGATTTTGATTTGATATTATGAATTATGATAATCATTATATATCGACACATATCAAGCAATGAGAAAACTGTTGAAATAACTTACACTGTGAAAAAGTGTTGTTATTTAAAGTAAACAAAAAAACTACTCATATTTAATGAAAGAGTGAAGTGATAACTACGTAAGAACAGGCTAAGTGTCAGTTAAAAACTATACAGGGGCGTTAAGTGGGGAACTACGAAACCAAGAAATCTATATAAATTGAAGACTAGTGGTGAATTTTTATTATTACTTTTATGAATGACTGGTACAATACATTGTATTTAAGATCTGGTTTTAATAATGTGATTTCTGGATCTCCCTCTTTTTATACATTTTCTCTGGCACTGTTTCCCTAACTTATAGAATGTACAAAAGTTCGCAACACTAATTTTCGCTTCAATAATATCTTCAGATCTATCTAACAAACGTTCTTTGGATTCGAAACAATGTTTTAGTCCACCAGAAGCAACAGACACGTACGCGTTTTCTGGATTAATCGTAATACTTTTAATATTACTGAATACGTTTTTCAAACTATTCATGTCAGTTCGGATTGTTGTAAGATTATCCAGGATGTTTGTGCTGAATTGTCCAAAGTTTGTAGAGAGTTGAGAGAAGCTGCTGCGTAGAATGCTAATATTACTTTTGGTTCCGTTGGTGGAAATTATTCTTCTTCTACTGGAAAATTCTGACAGAGATCTACGAAGAATAACAGGTAATGAAGGTTCGCGGAAAGATTTATCTAAAAGCGTTAAACAATTTTCACCTTTTTCGGCGTAGCTTTTTTCGACAGTAGTACTATTAACATTTTCGGTGTCTGTCTTATCTTTCATACTTCTCGTTTCTTTTATGTAAAATTGGTGAATGTTGTTCAAAGTACTGATCAAATAATCTAATTTTTCTAAAGATGGCTGCATTTCTTTTTGGATTTTCTGTTGATCTGTCGAAACATTGCTGACTTCATTTTGTTCTATTTGAACATCGATTTGGAAGTTACATTGAACGGCAGTGCTTGTGGTAGTAGGATGTTTTAAACTTACATTTTCTACGTATTCCTACAAACATTATTTTCAATAAAATTATCGAGAAAACTATTTTATACATACCGGTGATGTTATGCAGCATAGAAAAAGGCGAAAAACTTGATATATACAATTAGTTTTACGTTTTTTCTTAATATGAATACTTGACATTGCGTGTCATAATTTTGACCGTATAATTACATTGATAACTGTTACCAATCGATCTGAAATTCAAAACATGAATGACATGAAGACATGGTGAACATTTCGATCTTTCTAGATTTATCGTGGTCCTCTGATAGATAGCATTTTCCAACCCGGCGCGACACTGAATCTTTCCTGTTCCCTCCCCTTAAGATATCCAATACTTGGTAATGAACATTAAGTAATTGAAGAAGGGGAAGGAAATGTAATAATTGGAATAACCCTTACCCTTCTTGATTAACCTGATATGCGCGTTACAAAGTATTGAATGCATTCACCCTTCCCATTTTTGAAAAATATCCAATACTTTGTAACACGCATATAGTTGAAATAATACCCTTCTTGAACTCATTTTTACAGATTTTTGTTCATTCAACTTAATTTTATGACATATAGTTTATTTCTTAATGTCTGACAGCATAGTAGCCTCATTAAATATTCAAATAGAAAATTATCTCTTACGGGGAGTGATCCTAAGAATTTTACAGGTAAATACTAAAATTCTAATGCAAAACAAGTAGGTGTCTGTACTGGTTATCTATACATCCCTGTTTCAGCTCAAAATACAATATGGTAATAAAACTGAACAATGCCAGCTAAACGATAATCATTGCGGCAGTGGCGGAGATTACGATATTAGTTCATTTTGCTTATTTAATTAGATTTGGTCAACATTACAGTTGAAATAAAATTCATTCGTTTAGGCCTATTAACAAGTTACATTTTCATTTTTATTAAATTAAATTAATTAAAGAAAATATAGTTTAATTTTCATGATTCAAATTTATTGACAATGAATTAATGTATATTAAGTAAAGTAAACATACCATTTATAGAAAATATAAAATTCAATCTAATAAAAGATTAATAATAGATTTGTCTTCCCTCCTGTCTGTATTTTCGGATATCTCGTAAATACTGGCGTCTCCAACATATTATTTCTTCGTTGTCGATTAGCACCGATTTGCGACTCTGCTTCTCCCAAGTAAAATTTAATTTGTGTAATATTTTCCACAAAGTTTTTCGCCCTATGTCAGGCACATTCTCGTCCTTCACCATTCTTAGAATTATGTCAAGGGTTGGGATATCTTTTTTAAAATATAATTCATGTACTCTTCGTCTTATTGTAATTTGCATATGTTCATCAAGGTCAAGTGGTTTTCTTCCAGTTGACTTTTTAGGTGGAGATATATTTCCATTTTTTCTCTCTCTTAGAAGCCTGTAAATAGTAGGATTCACTAACTCCCGTCATATTGGAACATGTCGAAACTATACAGTATGCGAAAACTCTTTCGAGTCCATTCAGTTTACACAAGTACGACAAGGAAAATATGAGAAAAACTGATGAAAGAGGGAGAAGAATAATTGTGGGCGTATCTAGTTCATCGAGAGCTGAATGGATGAACTAGATACGCCCACAATTATTCGTCTCTCTCTTTCAAGCAGTTTTTCTCATATTTTCCTTGTCGTACTTGTGTAAACTGAATGGACTCGAAAGAGTTTTCGCATACTGTATTTCTAACAGTAGCAGCCGGCATTTGATGTACAACAGCATCATGCACATTTAATACTACAGTCTTCGTTTGCAAGCTAAGCACGCTCTTACACTTTACTGGGGTAAAACTTGAAGACATTTTTCACAACACAGCAGTTAACACTTATGGAACGTAAGCGACTCCAAACAAAACAAATTATACAAATTTGGGCGAGTCCAAGTTTCACCGTATATACCTGTAAAATTTCTAAGTATTCATTAGGACAATCCCTAGTAGGATCCTATTGTAATGTTTCTTGGAAATGTTATTATCAACATTTCGAAAATCAAAAAGTAATTATCTGGAATATGAATTGATAAATGGTTTGTTAATATGTCTCCCAAGAATTGACCTGCGCCAAATTCTCGACATAATTAATGAAATATTCAGTCAGAATAGTTACGTTACAAGTTTATTTCAAAAATAATTTATTGTTTTAACTGTATGTACTCTACAAATGTATGAAGGTCAGTTAGTTGTTTTAACTAATCGAATTTACATTTATATAACCTTTATATAATATCAGATCGGGTATAAAATTAAATAGTAAATAAACTCCTTAGATGAACGGTGACGCTTATGGTTTACTACCTGACTAGCATCTGTGACCTTTTCGCGTGATGTCAGACAATAAGAAACAGACTATAACTAATTTGTATGTCTTTGTTGCTATGGTCACAAAATATGATACACAGCACCTTATGTTTGCAGTCAATGTTATTAAAAATACGTTGAATTGAATTTTTTTTTTTATAATATTGGTACTGTTAATAATTCTAATAAACAGTTGTAGATAAAATTTTGTACGTAACACGTGTGATAGGAATTATTAACGCACTTATGTGCTTACACGACTCGACCTACGGCCTCTTCGTGCAAACTTCACAGGTACCTAACTTTTTGGGAAATGTACACATTTAAAGGTAAAAGTGTACATTTTCCCAGAGTGTACATTCACCGTAACATAATATAGAGTGTGTAAACCACTTATGGAATAAAATTCTTTATGTCATTATTTTAGAAAATTATGAAAAATGCCGAGACACGTCAACTTTTGAATTGAGTTGTGCGTTATAGGAACATATATTTAAATGTACAGGTTGATTCACGCAGGTATGCCATAGTCGGTGTTGTGTTTTTTAATGAAACACCCTGTATATTTGCATATTTTTAAAATCCTCTTAATGAACCGATTCCAACAAACTAAATAATGTATGGTCAATTATGAATTATACAGGGTGAAATTTTAAAATAAATTATTTATTACACTTGAAATATTGGTATTTTTTTAAATTAGCTAAAATATGGATTTATCAAAAATCTGAACGGCAATAATTAGACAATAAAACGCCAATAATTAGACAAAATCGGTAAATATTGTGGATTGTTTTAAATCGGTAAATAATGTGGATTGTTTTCTATTCTGTCAGTTGTTGATGTGTTGACAGTTTATACTGAAAAAGTAAAATCTTTGTCAAACACTCTTTCCTTGTCGACATAACAGTGAAATATTTAACTAAGACTCACCGAATTGAGATTTTAATGATGATCGGGTACGGGGATAACTGCAGAAGTCAAGTTGAAGTGGCAAACTTATTTAATCACAGGTATCCCGAATTGCCTAATACTTCACAAAGTACTGTGTCTAAAATTCATGCACAATTCAGAGAACTTGGACATGTCAAACCATTGAAAAGAAAACCACACTTCGTTGAAGATGATGTGAAAGTGGATATTTTGTTGAGTGTCGAAGAGAATCCAACTTCAGGTACACGTCAAATTGCCCGTGAAAATAATGTTAGTCATACAACTGTTCTAAGATGTCTTCATAAAGAAAAACTTCATCCCTACAAATTAACTTTTGTGTAGGATATGGTTTTAAATGAAACTAACTGTTTTTAAATGACAGATTCTTACAAATATATTGTGGAGTCATTTAAAAACAGTTAGTTTCATTTAAAACCATATGATGAGTAGATTCCACGAAGTGAGGGTTTATACAGTTAACTCAATTTTGTGTAGGAGTTAACAGAAGACGATCCAGATCGTAGAATGGATTTCTTTTCTGACGAATCAACATTCACATTGAATGGAGAGGTAAACTGACAGAACTGTAGATATTGGTCAGCAGAGAATCCTAATTGGATGCGTGAGACACATACTCAGTACCCTCAAAAGGTGAACGTTTGGGCCGTTATCATAGGCGACTATATTATTGGTCCTATATTTATAGATGGAAATTTGACAGCTGGAAAATATTTAAATATGCTTAGAAATGAAGTTATTCCTGCGTTGGCAAACTTATATCCCAACGCAATGGATCCTAGCTTACCGAATGAAAATGTTTGGTTCCAGCAAGACGGGGCAACACCCCATTATGCTTTAATGGTAAGAACTTAATTAGATGAAATCTACCCCAATAAATGGATTGGACGAAGAGGTACTATTGAGTGGCCAGCTAGATCGCCAGACCTTACGCCGTTAGATTTTTTCTGTGGGGTTATCTCAAGAACAAAGTATATGCAACACAACCAACTAGCATTGTAGACCTCAAAGACAGGATAAGTACAGAAATACGGAATATTTCACCTCAAACTTAAAGTTAAGGAGGAGTTCAATGGGAGACTGTGCTATTGCCAACAACTAGGTGGAGAACATTTTGAGCATTTATTTTAATGTATTAAAATCAAATACATCAGATATTTTATGTATGTGTTTAATAACTGTAAAAATAAAAATTTCACCCTGTATAATTCATAATTGACCATACATTATTTAGTTTGTTGGAATCGGTTCATTAAGAGGATTTCAAAAATATGCAAATATACAGGGTGTATGGCATTCTTGCGTGAATCACCCTGTACATTTACATTTATGTTTACATAGCACAACTCAATTCAAAAGTTGACGTGTCTCGGCATTTTTTATAGTTTATTAAAATAATGACATAGAGAATTTTATTCCATAAGTGGTTTCCACACTGTATATAATGTATTTACTCTGCAGTTTCTTTCTCTATTGGTGTCTATTCTCTTTAGTTTCTTTCCATTTATTAGGCCGCTGGAAATAGGAAAAACAGCTCTGAAAATTGGAAATGTCTTCTCCATCAGCTTTTATTTTCTAGGTGAGTTCGTTTTTATGTACTTTTCAAGAAGTTTACAGTTCATACGCGTGAACTTGGCCACTAGTCATATTAAATTGGACATTTATGGTGGAAATGGGCCTTTTCTTTGCCTTTTTACACATTTTTTGGATGTAATTGATTGAAATTTAATACACGTCCAAAATTTTTTTGGTTTTCATTATTTTAATGTTTTATAACCCATAGCTCCTTCAAAAATTGCACAAAATTCATAAAAAAAAGCATAAAAAAATTAAAACTGAATCAAAAGACGATGCAAAAATATTTAATCACGGGTTTTTGTTCTTCAACTCGAGAAAATCAGGAAATTCCAAATGGCTGTCTGAAAATAACGCGAAACGAAAATAATTGCACTTGTTTTAAAATGTAAACCTACTTCTATGTTTTTACTATATTTATTTATAATTTTTCTAATGCATACTATACTATATGTGGAAAGAACGGTTGAGATTTGAAGAGAAAATAAAAATCAACTGACCATATCTGTCAATGTCAGAGTACGGTCCAGCCGCTTAAGAGCTACATAGATTCGACCACCACAAGACTTAAGTTAAGAGTCTTCACCGCGCGGCGGTCTTCGTTTCGTATAGAAAGAAATAGAAATACGCCACTGCTGCCGTTCACTCTACAACTTCTGTGTGTGTACACCCCCCTCTCCCGTTTCTCACACAACTGACTCTCAGGTGGCTTTGGTGGCTATAACCTGACCGCCAACTTGATTCTTGCCTCCTCTCTCCTACATCTTACTCTTTTAGTTCGTCTTGTACTCGTAGTTGTGGTGAGGCACAGCGTTATTCTGTTATATTCTACCTGTTGTGCTCCCGTTGTTGGGTTTTTATCTATTTATTGCACTTTTCAGAGGGCTATTGTCACCCTTCGGCATTGTATTATGCACCTGTGTTACAGTAGCTTTGTGGCTAGTGATTTTTAGTGTATGAACTTTTTCAAAAATTCGTTTCGCGCTATCGGGCAATGGGACTGAATGCTGCAAATTATTATTCTCTTGTCAAATAGGTAAGCATCAATCAATAAACATCATCACTTTATAAGCCTGCGTTATATTGAGAAAAACGGTTATTTTTCCACATATAAAATTTTATATTGCTTTATTGACGTTTATCTACAAATCTACATTCACACGCTGTAAAATTTGTTATTAATAATCTATTTATATTGTACAAAATAAGGTAAAACACTGCTTATCGCAGCGTTGCCACGTTTATAAAAGACTTAACGTTAAGGCTACTTAACTAAATTTCGCCATCTTATATCTCGGACGTTGGTTATGTGGGACATTTTGTAAATATCGAAATATAGAAGCTGATTCTTAATTTATACGGTGTAATTTGATTGTTTTTATCTATTCAAATTGACTATTCTTTGCATCGTTGTGTAGACAATTTATCATAGTGTCATTCGATCTTTCTGAATAAATTACATTTGCATATTTAGTTGGCTACTAGAGGTTTTATTTAGCATTATAATCGTTTACAATGGTCATAAAGTTAAATACAACGATGTTAACGGTACATTATAATACGTTTTTTCCTACATAATTATATTTTTCTACACATGTTTTTTTATAAGCAAATTGTGAATTTTTTACCCTTTTATGACAGTGACATGACAGAAACTATGTCCTACCTTCTTTCCCTTTCTTTTTTTGGGGCTCCTTCACTACCTTATTGATAAGAGCAGCATTAACGTCCGAAATCGTATTCCACTTCTTTCTTAAACATTTCTCCGTTTCCTATAGTCCTTGAATATTTCCAGTTTTCGCTGCATTTTCTGTCTCCCTTTCTTTAAGTTGATGTTTCGAGTCCTCAAAACCTCGGCCTGCATGCTTTTTGTGTTCTTGTTTCTACCTTTATGTGAAGCTTCAACAGTGTTTTCTCAAGATCCTTCTCGGAGATATCCTCAAGCGTTCAAAGATTTAAAGTACGCAAAACATTCACTGATTGGATACTTGGGAAGAGTCCGACTGGAGAATGTAATTCAGAGGACCACAAAAGGTCCTTTCGTAGTTTAAGTAACCTCACATTCGCCAGGCAGTCGCACTGGCATAGGATGTCCCCTTCAGTTTCCTTTTCTAGGTGACAGAATCTGCACTTGGGGCTCTCAACCCTATATTAGCATTGCGTGCCTGTTAAGCTTCCAGTTTAACAGTTTTCCTATATTTGCTCATTTGGTCTGCCGTAAAGGTTGGCGAATGTCCTCTAATGAAATGTTTGGCCTGTCTCTGTCCTGGTGAGATTAACCACCGAGATTTTTGTGCCCGACTTGTGTTTTTGACTTGGAGTATCCATCTAGTATGCTGCACTATGCTCATTTTCCCATTTTCGATGCACGATGTAGTTTTTGGAAAATGACACCTTAAAAAACGAAGAAGAAAGCATTGAAATGATGGATACTGATGACAAATTTTGAAACTTAAAATATCTATACAAAGCATTCCAATGAAAACTATAAACCCCGCAAAAATCGAGTCTCAAATGACTTTCGAACATTATCCATTCATTCATACGTTTGGGTTGGCTCGACAGCCCAGGCAGTTGAACTGAATATTTGTATTATTACCCATGCAATCCACCTACTTCCATTCCAGAAGCTTCGTGTCTTCTATATAGGTCACCAGTTTATTTGGAGGAATCTTCAGTAGCTGTGATGGTTCTATTATTTCCACTCCAATGTGCTTCCGTCCTTGTAAGTTCACACAGAAGCATAGTATATATATATAGTATACCCAGCTTCAATAGCCTGGATAGCCTTGTCTACCTTATCCAGTAAACTTTTAGTCTGGAGGTGTCCTTGTCCATTTGAGTTGCTGTTCCTTAACTAGCCAGTTCCCGACTTCCCCTCTTATGTAATCCTTTGTGATTCCACAAAACGGTTCCGGACCGGTGAAGTCTTCTTTAGAGCCTTCTTTAGCTAGCTGGTCTGCCATTTCATTCCCTGCAATCCCTT
The DNA here is from genome assembly GCA_910591695.1 of Galerucella pusilla. Lineage (NCBI taxonomy): Eukaryota > Metazoa > Arthropoda > Insecta > Coleoptera > Chrysomelidae > Galerucella > Galerucella pusilla. The sequence goes on along the minus strand of CAJUYI010001093.1, from coordinate 65,451 downwards.
CATGTGCCGGCACCCATATTAGAGACACTTTGTTGTTTCTTAACATTATGTAACATTTCTAGCTTCATTTGTCAACATTCTTGAATAATTCGCTGTCGAAAATCATCTCTGGATGCTGGCTGAGGGGCATAAATTTTGGTTTTCAGATATCCCCATAACAAAAGTCTAAGGGGGTTAAGTCGGGTGATCTAGTGGAATTTCTAATAATAGTGTTTATTTAGCTAATAATTAATTTATGCGTTACTTTATAGACGCACTGTATATCATCTTTACGGTAGATAGGTACTTGTATTTGTATATTAAAGTATAAGTGGATATTAAGGTCTTTAAAACACACGTGATTTTTCGAGCACGACCAGTTTTCCACGAATACTTTACGTTATTTTTTTTTGCGCGATCGATATTTTTTGTTTATTTACAGCATCGGTTGTCAAGACGGTAGGTTGTGTTTACCGGTTTCTAAGTCTAACACGTCGGTAAGTGATTTACTTACCGTTCAGACGTCGGTAAGTAAATTACTTACCGACGTCTCAGCCCTACATACATTTAAGCGGTCCTAAATAATATATTTTTGCGCGATCGATCTTTCTTGTTTATTTATAGCATCGGTTGTCAGGACCGTAGGTTGTGTTTACTGATTTCTAAGTCTAACACGTCGGTAAGTGATTTACTTACCGTTAAGACGTCGGTAAGTAAATTACTTACCGACGTCTTAGCCCTACATACATTTAAGTGGTCCTAAATCATATATTTCTTCATTCATTACACAAAAGGAACAAAGTTTATTTATATTTTTTTAATGAACAGAACCGAACAGAACAATATAAAAAATAAAAAATAGCATAAAAACAATTGCACCAAAATGCAAATTATATTTTGAACTGATCGAGAAATATAAATGTCACTTTTGACATTTCGTTCATATCGAAGAAATTTAAATTATTTTAATCGAAATTTAATACGATCGCGCAAAAAATGGTATTAGCATCTCGAACGTTAAGGATAATACCGGTCTTCAGCAAAATTGGAGGCTTCGCTACGCTCAGTCTCCAAACATTGCTGTCGACCGATAAACAACCCTTACCGTTCTTAATACTTAATATACTATTTATTGGTGCACTTTGAAATTATAAATACTGGTATCTATCACTACTACAACAACAAGAAATGGAAATAAGAACTAATAACGTAAAATGGTTGTATTGCGTTGTCATGGAAATGAGGAAAACATAAACTAATTTGCATTTTGATGGAAATTCAACCTCATTGAGTTCTATTAATTTAAATACCATTCCCTCCGATTTGAAAAATCGAAATGTTAATATCTCGAGCAATACCAACTGTACTTTCCATTTTCATTTATAAAATTGAAATTGTTAAATATTGTTCGAATGAAGGTTGTGACGTTACAAAGTAATCCTGTCAGATAAATAATGTAATAATTGTCATTTAGACTTCGTTTCTCGAGTTGTTTTAAAGATTGATTTAAACACGCTGAGGCGTGCTTTAAATAGGTAAAATAGTTCACCAATAAAAAAACTAAGCTAATTACTTGAAACTTAGTTTAAAACACGTCAAACGCCAGTTTTCCGATCGATATGTTTTTGTCCCCAAGTTACTTATGTATTATATGGTATTATACAGTTTTGTAATCCTATTGTAGGAGGATAATCAAACAATGCTATAAATTATAGGGTGTTCCATTTAAAACATTGGGAGCGGACGATAGGGTGGAAGGGGTTCAAGTTAAAACGTCTACATATAAGCAAAAAGACCACATCTTTACATGATTTTTGACGAGTTTTTTCATTTTTTCATAAAAGTGGTGCCTCCAGAATAATGTGGTGTGGATAATGTTGTGTATAGAATTCTTTTATTTTTAAATTGCTGGACTTAGGTACTCGATAATCTATGAGACATAGTTTAAATTCGTTTATTACAGCTGGATGTGGTGACATTTTATGATAAACTGTGTTTTGTTTTGTTTATTTAGATTATTTTCCCATTTTAAAAATAATATGAATGTTATTTCATTCCATTTATTTTGTCCGAAAACTTTTAGCTCCTTAAAAAAACATTACATGGCGTATATACTGCTTGTAATTTACAACGAAGAATCTGATTCTTTTGCGTGTATATTGAATCACTCTGTATAAAGAATATAATTAGTTTTGCGAATTTTATTATGCCAATATCGTATTTACTACTATGCTGCACCCATGAACTCAAACAATACTATAAAGTCGGTTATCTTGAAATGTGAATAATATGGGCAAGACTTTTACTGGTTATACATAAAAATAAGTTGGTAGAAAAATCCAATTATTCAATTTGCGGTTTTGGGTTTGTTCTCATGTCAAAAGCAGAAATAATTTGGTCATAATATATTTTTAAAGTTTTTATAATAAATATAGGAAATAGCTTATAATTGTGGTAATTTTATTAAATTAAAGAAACGATAAAAAATAATTTACGATTCGAATACGTTTCGTAATTCCATTAGCGCACTACCAAAAATTCACAAAATGGAATCTAAAGTTGTCGTCAAATTGTCTACATAGTCACCTACAGAATATATAATAATAATTCTGACAAACAACAAAATTTGTAAAGAATGAGGTGTTAAACTTAATAAAAATATTCTCAAAAGATATTAATTTTGGATTATTTAAATAGTTCTCCATTTATGCAGTGACGTACAAAACCTAAAAGAGAAGTTAGCACAATTTTGTCGTCTTCTTTTTAAAAATTGTAATGAAGTATAGGTTATGCTTATGTTGTATTGTTTTTAAATGCATGGTGGGTCATCGGACGTGCATAAATTCGACGCTAAAATTTCACTTAATCTAAGTATTTCTCACTTTATGTACCTGCTTGTAGATTCTTAAATTCAATGCTAGGTACCTCTACTAATCCTTCTACCTGTATTATTTTGTATAAAAATATCAGAAAATAGGAAATAGAAAACTAAAAAAAAACAAGAAAACCCAGGCCCAAACCCGGTTGATCAAAGTGTACCTATGTATAAAAATATCAGAAAATAAGAAATAGAAAACTAAAAAAGAGAAGAAAACCCAGGCCCAAACCCGGTTGATCAAATATAAGCTTAATCCTTAAAGGACATAATCTTTCCGACAGCGTCCAATTTAAGGGTGTCTCTTCTGGGCTACAGGTAGTTAGCGTCCAATTTGAGGCCGCCCGGGTCATCATAGACAGAGGGCTGTG
>CAJUYI010001093.1:10349-47226 GCA_910591695.1 Galerucella pusilla | reverse complement strand
AAGACTCACCGAACACACAATCTCTTATTGACGATAACTCCGGACACTCGCATAAGACATGCCTGACAGTTTCATCTTCCTGTTCACACATCCTGCATAGAGGTGTGTCCAATAGCCCCATAGTATGGAGGTGTTTACTTAGTTAGCAGTGACCAGTCAGAAATCCTACTGTTTAACGTAGGTTTTTCCTGGTCATCGCCAAATATTTCTTCGGCGCCAGCTTCCCAGGGTCGCCCAGGGTGATCCTGGCAAAACTGCATCCTTTGATTCCATCCCATCTCTTAAGGAATTGAGCATGGGTGTAACGTTTGGCTAGTTCCGCAATTGTCGAAGTCGTTATGCCGTAGGTGTCACTGGGTCCTAGAATTTTTAGTCCAGCGGCTTCCCTGGCTAAAGAATCAGCAATGCGATTTCCTTTACTCCTGTCGTGCCCTTTAACCCACCTCAGGATAATGTTGTTATCTGCCGAGTCGTCAGCTAAATCTTGGTGGCACTCTAGTACTAGCCTCGATATAACACGTTGTCTGTTCAAGGCTAATAGGGCTTGTCTACTATCAGTGCAGATTATTATGTTTTTGCCAGAAATTCCTCTTCTGGTTAGTTCTTTTGTGGCAATTGTGATACCAGCCAGTTCTGTTTGAACCACGCTGGTATTGTTTCCCATTCCCCACTTAATCTTGAGGCTTAGTGCTCTCGAGTAAACTCCACAGCCTGATCCTTCTTTCATTTTTGAACCATCTGTATATATGCGTATTGCATTTGCAGCATCTGGCTCTGTGTTCTGTTTTATTTGAATTTTGTAGGGTTTGTTAAACAAAAACCTGGGTTCAATTGCATCGTTGGCTGCCTGCAGCAGAGGTAGCGCAGTGGCAGGCTTCCTGCCATAGGCTCAACCTCAATTGGCCCATTCCTACTTCGGGGTTTACACCAGCCGTGCGCAATCGTACCATGGCCATTAACGCAACCTCCTTGACGTGTAGGTCCAGAGCCTGAAGGTATTCTTCCAGTGTTTCGTATTTTATTGAAACGCATCTCCTAACGGGGTTAAACAGGAGTAAAGAGTAATTTTGGGGTTGATATCAATACTCCTTGATGCATTTGGTTTAAATTACATTTTATATTGACACGTTTGAAAGCTGTTAACGTTACTATATAGTAGTGCCCGGTGAAGTTTATCCAAAATAAATTGCAAAAGCTAAGCACTCATTCGTGTCCGTTTCCGACTTTTAAGCCAATTCTTTAAAAGACGGATGGACTAATAATTTGTCTTGTTGTGTTTCATATTTAGTATTCAATGAATATACAGGAAAAATCACGAGCAACGGCACCGAAAAGCATGGCGAAATAGTACCTATAAGTTTCAAAAATGTATGTTATCACTCCAGAATTTTGATGAAGGCTACATTTCTAAATTAATTTTGAAATGAACAGAAGATTCCAGTAATATTTAAAAGTACTTTTTCTACGACCACTATCGGAAGTCGTCCTTTGTGCCTTGAAAAGCAACTGCAAAGTTGATGTTTTCTGCGAGCTGTCATAATTTGACATTATTTGCGCTCTTAAGCAGAAAGTAACTTTGGCGCATGCCTAATTTTGTTTATAGGTAAAAGAGAGCTAGTAGTTATTTTAATATGAACTGTAGAATCAAATATTTTAGTTGATTTTCTAATATGTTAAAGCATCCAACAGTATTTTCCGTAATAATTTAATAAGAAATATGGAAATCTACAAAATATCTGACATTTATGTAATAAGTGTTGCCTGCGTACATAGGTACACGAAACTACAATCTGGAAACTGCTAAGTACAAACAATGGCAATTAATTTTATTTTGGTGTGAACGTAGAAAAAATCTTGTGTGTATTTCGAACAGAAAGTCCTTTGGTAGTCTCGACAGATTGCCGCGCTCCGCTGACGCGTCGGCAACTTTCTGCTCTTGATACACAAACAGCTATTAATGTGGATTTCCAATACATAGGTACAGTGTGTTCTCAGTAATGTTGACTTTTTGAAAATTTAAAAAGTTAATATCTACTAATACAACTAATTATGACAAATTTAATTTTAATAGTTCATAATGTTCTCTTTCGAATGTTGTAAGGGTGGCCTATGCCTAAATATCACCCTGTGTATTATATACAATGAATAGGTTAGCGCAACCTGCACTAACCATTAAAATCGAAAATAATTCAAAATTAATAATAATAGTTAACAAGCGTTTTGGGTTTTTATTTTAGTTTTGATTTTTGAGAGATACCTATTTGTCTTTTTGTTATTGTAGGTTAGGACAAGGGTGTATTTATGTTTATTTAGGATCTGGAAGGATACATTACATAAATAAAACTTGCTAAAATCTTCAAAATAATCAAATAAAGTGGAATATACTGCTAACAGAGAAAAAACCAAAAGTTATAGACAGTGGCGTTACATACATAGGTGTATTAGATATTCGAAAAAGAAAATACTCTCTCCCTGTATGTGCGGATTAAGTTGCCAACTACCCGGTTCTACTACTGGATAATTTCTATCTATTATCCTTTATAGAGTTGGTTGAACCATCCTTTGCCATTACGTCATAATCGGTGACGTATTCTGCTGTCTTATGTATGTCTTATATTAGTTGAATCTTATTTTACACTTAACCTCAAAATTATAATCAATGACATATGAATTATTCTCAAAATATGACAACTGAACTGTCAAAAGTAACAAATAAAATGTATGTCGACCTTAGATAAGAAATACGTTAATGACGCCATAATTCCGCCTCATCCATATCATGAATAAGAGAGCAAGCTGGACAATGTATGACGTAAGGGCAAAGGATGATTGACCAAACTCTACCTTATTTCATGTTTTGATTTTTTGTACTCTTTACACCACATTTTTATTTAAATAATCTCTGGTATAAAGTCATAAGTCCAGAAATAAGGTGTTCAAATTCTAGTTTCACTTTAAAATAAATAGGTACAAGATAACATTTGGGGATTCAAATTACTTCAAAGATTTTATTATAATAGGATAATAATGTCAAATATGCTTGGATGGATTAAAAAGAATTTCAAGAAATTATACTGTTATACTTTTTATTCGAAACCAATTAAAAAAAAAAGAACAAAACTATTTACAACATTCTCAAATCACTAGAACTATTTTATTTCAACAAATTTAAATAAATGTTATCGGCATATCTTACGATTTTCTTAGTTGTAAATGGATTTTTATTAAAAATAACAGTCAGTTCCACCTCTAGTTGTAATCTCTTAGCACTAGATATATGCAGGACAACCGTCGAAATACCGACAGAAGAGAAAAAGAGGCAGACGACGGATTCTGAGAGAGTGAGAAACAGGTTTTTAGATCTACATCTACATGTTGAGTTAATGGAGCAGCTTTCAGATACCTGACATAGTTGGGTCGGTGGGCAAGAACGGGGAATAAAAAACCCAATAATTATATTTTTATCTATAAATGTGTTTTTTGATATTTAATATCGATAACCTAAACGTTTAAATTGTGTACAATTATGACGCAAAAGAATAAATAATAAGAAGTTTCAAAGTAGATTTCATGGGGAATTGAAATAATTATGATATGATATGACTGCGAACAATTATTCTTCTTTCTCTTTCAAGTAGTTTTGCTCATATTTTCCTTGTCGTACTTGTGTAAATCTTATGGCTGGAATAGACTTTTCGCGATCTGTATATTTCTCGTGCATTCATTCAGTATTACCCCTACAACATTTTCGGATCCAAAACGAAGACATTTTCTTGACCTATTTGGGAAGAGTTCAAAGTATAGTGGCTGAAATAATTTTTGATTTAAAGATTTAGTCTAGGAATTTACTCAAGAGATAGGGAACCTTGTTATGTTCTTATTGATCTATCTTTGGAGATTCATTTGCCCACCCGGTACACTCCATTCCACGATATTTCATTTTTACTAACATCAACAATATAGATTCAATAGGGGACTTCGGTCCAAGTTGCCAACCCGAAAAATTTCACATTTTTCTACCACTGGGGAAAGAAAATTTCCGGACGATTTTGTCATGTAAAGGTTCGTATTATTTATAAATATCCGTAAACGGAGCCTCGACTCTTCAAATTAAATCCAATTAGATATATATCGTTATTTGTAAAAGTCATATCTGATTGGCTGAAAGTTGTGTTGGAGCACCTGATTTCACGTCAATAATGGTAGCGTTCAGAAAACATAACATATACCTAACTCAACTGTTGATTGAGCGCTCACTGAGTAACGAATGGTTGACGTATGTCTTCTAAACGATCATTTTTTGAAAAGTACAGAAGATCATAGATAATCTTTAATATATGTATATCACAGATTCACAGATTATATATGTAGAATACTCACATATAATCAAATAAATAAATACAATATTTTTTCAATCATTTGTGAACATTTTACGTATCTGTTATGCTGTATGCTTCATAATTATACGTATAAATCAGTTCATATTCATAATCATCACTCATGTTGTTATACTTATTTATTTCACTAATACCTTTACATAGACAATCTTCATAAAAAATATCCCAATCTGCATCGTGTTGTGCTCACTGAGCGCAATTTGAAACCACTCAGGAAAATGGCTTCCATAGAGAAATATTTGTCTATGATGGCTTCGCACACTAATCAAAGTGCGTTCACAGAACTTTCACTCAACGGCTCTGCAACAGTTGTGTTTTCTGAACGCAGCCCCTAAAGATGGATGGCGTATTGGTGACATTATTGACGTGAAATCAGGTGCTCCAACAAAACTTTCAGCCAATCAGATATGACTTTTACAAATTTCGATATTTGCATCAAACTATGTAATTTGAAGAGTCGAGGCTCCGTTTATGGATATTTATAAATAATACGAACCTTTACATGACAAAATCGTCAGGAAATTTTCTTTCCCCAGTGGTAGAAAAATGTGAAATTTTTTGGGTTGGCAACTTGGACCGAAGTCCCCTATTGAAAAACCCTCAGCAGGTAAAATCATAGTTAGTTTTACCACCGTATATATACACAACGCATGCGGATCTGCAAAGTACTGTTCGCACAAACTCTGAACTGATAATGAATTAAAAAAGTATTCTGTTCGAACAAACACGAACTGTTTTTGAATCAGTTCAATCTGTTCTTGGTCCATTTGAGAATTGAAAAGGATAGTATGTTTAGACATGCGCTGTTAAATTTTCGTATTTTTAAAACTTTTATCAGGTTATGTTTATATGTTACTACACATAAAAATAGTATATTGTGCAACAAGTGGGAAAAGTTCTTTCCCCACATGTTGCACACTATACATTTTCTACAACTGCACAAATTTAAAGAATACAAGCAAAATATTTTAATTTTTCTGACAACTCTTCAAAATATACCAAAACTACACTTTCCGAAAAAGATTTTATTTTTGTATTTCTTCTCCACTCTACACTTTTTTCTTGAAATTTCCGGCAACAAATCTAAAGTTACTTTTGCAGCTTTTTCCAATATCTCTGGCGTAGTAATATTGAAATATTCACTATTGTCAGTATCTAAATTATAATAGAAATAAGTACTTATATGTCTTGTTGAACTTATATTTTTGATAGAAATTTGGACTTTTATCAAAGCACGAGATGACAGTAGCATACTAAGTTTTTATCGATTTTATTTGATTCTCCATATAAATGTATGTGGCGTGGGCAAAGCGCCGTGAGACAGTCACGTAGCTATGGCTTTTACATGGGGGAGGGTTTTGTTTTTTTTCATCTGATAGGTTTAGAAGGGAAAAGCTTTATTGAAGGCGCCGCCTAAGGCAAAAAAAATCGAGTGCCACGACCTAAAGCAATTTTTCAAGCACAAGAAATAATGTTAAGTTTTTTTTTTAATTATTTGTTTGACTTGGCTACATCTAAAAGTATTTTTAAACATCGTTTTTCGTTTTGCCCCCTTCTGCTGAAATGGTTATAACCATGTATAAATATTTTTTTAAAGGAGCGGTCCCTTCGCCGGCACCACGTCAGCCTCTTGGGCTTATTGTGGATTCTCCTAACATTCTGACTACAGCCTATTCAGCCAATCTGTTCCCTGTATTAGCTCATACAGGTTCTTTACTGGTTGGTTGTAGAAGTCTTCTGTAGTCATTTGGGGTCTTCCATTTAGTTATTGCCTCCTGTGGTCCAGCTTCTCAGTGTCCCGTAAGAAGCCCCGTTATGGTGCGTAGTTTGTTGCTTCACATTGAGAGCAGTTCTTTTGCTACTTTTTCTGATGGTTTTCTATAAATTTCTTCCCATTTGTTTCCCTGGGCGTATTCTTCCAGAGTTTTATGGATTGTTCTTTTACCCACCCTTTTAACCATGACCTAGTGGAGCATCTGGGGATGCCCACAGATGGTTCGGGTCCGTTCATCAGTGTTGACGATCCTGCTCTTGCAAGTTCGTCAGCTTTTTCATTGCCAGCGATTCCTTTGTGACCTGGGACCCACTCCAGTGTTACACTGTTCCGAGTCGCCAGTCTTCTAAGTTCTTCGCCGCATTCCCTTACCAGCCGAGATGTTACCTGTATATTAATTTGGGAACACCTACTTTAAAAAGTGATAGATGATTGAAAATTGAAGCTTTAAAACAGAAAATCAATCTCACAAAAGTAAATTTTACCTCTTCAGCTAAATTATTCACAATTGTTGAGGAATCTATTTCTATTGCCACATCCCGATGAATACTCATATTGCGGCAGTATGAAAATAAAAAATTATTGTACCTTTATTGTATTTTCTATCGGGAGGGTTTGAACCCCCAAACCCCCCCCCCCTTATATACGTCCCTGCCGTTAGAAATAATATTTCTCACAGTATGAGCAATATTTGGTTTTGAAATGAAGTTAGCTATGAGAAATACGTCAATTTTCATAGCAGTTGTAGAAAAAGTGTTTATAACTATCCCAATAACAGTAACAAATCAAAATGGATTGTATAAATGACGACATTAGTGATTCAAGTGATTTCTGGAGTTAGAGTCATTGAATGAAGAACATGAATACGCATGTACAAAAGTACCTACTAGTGTTCGAACAAATTTCTGAACCATAACAGAATTTGGGGCCGCGCCTAGCTTCAAATGCGCCCCTGGGCAAGGAACATGCGCCCTCCCCTCAAAAGATTTACTCTCTTTTTTGTATAATTCTGTATTCCACTGTGGTGATGCAAAATAAAAATTAAATGGTAAAAAAGGAAACATGAAGGTATGTTGCAGATATTTGCTCCGCAATCTACAATTATCCAAAAATTTAAACTACTACATTATTTACTGGGCGGCGCCTCAAGGTACTCAGTGCCCATGGACATTGCCCATCCTGCCCTTATTGACGGCGCGGGCCTGACAGAATTGATTCAAAGTTGATACCTTTTTTACGCATGCGTATATAATAATTCCTAACTGATTCGGGAATCATCCGTGAACTATTTGTTCGAACGAACTTATAATCTGGTGGTTGTAGGATCTAAATTTGTTACTGTTCAGAAATACAGAGTCAACAAAATATGGTAAAATGTATTTTTACTTGATATTATTTGCTACCAACCAAAGGCTACGTTTTCCAGACTCGCTGATTTCATATTTTGATTTTGAGTTTTATTTAATATAACTGGGGGAATTTATAGTAAGTAATTAGGTACATGTTTAATAATTTAAATTAAAAAGTAAAGAATTGCTCTGGTAGTATTATATGTTATAAATTAGTTTAACTTTCCCTGTATAATATTTTTTCCGCTATAATCGTCCACCTCAACAAAATAAAAAGATACAAGAGCACCGGACTTGATTATGCATGTGTCGGTTGACAGTTCTTGTACTAACCTTTCCACTTACCTCGTGCCTCTTTCGTGGTCCACTGTCGGTAGATGGAATACCTACCTATATAGGTATACATATACGTTGTGGCACAGCGGGAGCAACCTCCGTATTTTACCAGAGATATATCGGGTTTCCCTTTTTTTTTCGAGGATTCCTACAACAGGTCACGTCGAGGAAGTGTGGAATGATTGATCATTGTTACGTCATCCCTTCTAAATAAAAAAGTTAGATCAATAAAAACAACCGTGAGTACAGGGAGTTTACGGATGCAATACATTGATAATATAATAACCTTGTTGTTTTGAATTGGTTATTGTATTAATGGGTTTTTAGATAAATGATACGTCACGGAGTTTGTGCTTTCAGCGAGATAAATGAGAAAAAAGGGAAAATATGAATAAAAGTGAAAAATACTAAAAAAAACAAGGGCTGTTCAATAAGTTTTGCGGTTCGATAAGAGCCAAAATTGTGTTGGTACACTCTTCATTGTATGAACATTCTTTGCTTACAAGCCATTGTAAGTCGTTTTTATTTTTGGAAGGTTTAAAAGCGAAGGAAATTTATGAAGGAATATTGAAAGTGTATGAGGACTTTTTGCCTTCAATTAGTACAGTAGAAAGAGGGGTTGCTGAATTTAAACGTGGTCGTACAAGCCTTGAAGACGATCCACAACACCAGAAATCGTAGAAAAAATTGACATCTAACCTTCAAAACAGTATGTGAAATTTAAGAGCTTATTCTCAGAAATGGCAGATGTGGACGCAGGAATACCTCAAGGTTCCGTTTTGGGGCCATTACTTTTCCTTCTTTACATTAATGACATGGTGAGGCATGCTGTAAGTAAGGTGTAAAATCAAATCATTTGCAGATGTCAAACAATGGTTTGAGAATTAATATTCAGAAAATTAAATTTATGATGTAGGGATGTACAAGAGCAAGTTTTGCTAATAAAGAGTGATATACTATTCTGAAAGTCGAACTATGAATATAACAGCAGACGTTTTTATCTGAACACTGCTTAATTATCTGCACCAAACAATGTTTTTGATAGGGGTGAGTGGAGCACAGTAGAGCACTTAAAAAATCAAGATGGCATGTATAATCCTAACGATCATGGGACTGCAAATGGGAAACATTTATAACGCTGACAAACATGGCGGATAAATCCGAGATCCGAGAAAACTGAAGTTTTAAGGGGCCCATTTTTGAAAAATATGTAGGACAAAGTTAAAATATATTTTTTCGTAAGATCTCACAACGCATTTTGGACTCTATATAGGAGATTCAATCTAAGCACTACTCTACCTGGAGGTAGAAAACAGAATTAGTTTGTTGTACATTGTTTTACAACCTCACATTCTTTGCTATTTCGATTTGTTACGTTTTTTTTGTATTCAAGTTTAAGGATTGTCTGTGTTAACGTTTATTAAAGACCATAGTGTGATTCATAATTGAATTTGTTTCGATACTTAATAATATATTTATTCAAAATCACTGGTATTGTAAAAGTTTAAAAACCAGGCCTTTATTTTTGTATTTTTCAAAACCTCAGGTGAAAATGTTTGTAAACATCCTTGTTAGCTCAATAATGCTGGTGAGGAGCTAGCACTACTATGGCACTAGCCCATCCTAATTTAAGAACTGTAAACTAAGTGGTCTAAGTTTGGTTGGAAAGTGTTTTGAATGAACTAGTCGATTGTATACACATCCATAAAGTTTAATTTAAAATTAAAAGTCTTAGAATTGAAACTATACTCAAGTTATAATAAACCGACTGAACCTTGTATCTACCACAGACAAAAGACAGAAATACCTATGCCCAATACCTACAAGCCCTGAAAGTTTGTCAAAATTAGTCAAAGATGAAATATTAAGCATACTTTTAGATTTCCACAATTGGGTTAGCACTACAGATGAAGGAGTAGGATTTATAAATGTACATATTCGATATTATTAATGCATTCATAATATTTAGATAAAATGAGTTCATTCTACAGAGCAAAAATAATTCGAGCATCCGACGAAAGTCGTCATGCAAGTTTCTTACGCTCGATTGAATATATTATTTTCAATCTTCACCGACCCGAGAGAGGTTACAAGATAAAAGTAGAAGCTAAAGAACTACGGTCGCAACTTTATACGGTTGCCAGTTTTTATAGATCTGTATTCATTTTTTAAAACAAATTGCAGTTCAATGTTCCTACTCATTACTCACCTACTCATTATCCAGATTCAAAATATAATATTGTAAATACGACATTTTTGACTGGTTTCAAAGTATAATTGTTGACTTTAACTTTCGACCCTCGTGGAAAGATCGTACACATTCGGCATGGCAATGTCAATTGTCATATCTCCAGTTTTACCACAGAATACACCAGCCAAACAAGTAACGAAAAAAAGTTACACTGAGAAAATTGTTCGAAAAATGTAAATTAAATGTTCTACACGCAAAAAAGTGAAACCAAAGAATCTCAAAGAATAATTGTTTATTTTTATGACTTGTCTCGACAAAGTTTTAATTGTTCAACTCAATTTATTAATTGTTTAAGTTAATTCAACAGTTTAACAAATATTGTGAAATATATATAAATATAAGTTTTAGCTTCAGTTTATGGAGTAGGTACCATTCATTATTAAAAATGATGAGCTATTGTTTAACCAAATGATTGTTATTTTTTATATTGTTATGGAAATTATATGTGTAAGTATGTTTTTTGTAGCACTATATGTAGGATAGGGTGAGTCTAAAAACCAATACAATGATAATAGATTATATATTTATATCAGTTTACAATGGAAAAAATTTCAGTAAATGATGATAAAAAATTACAATAAGTATGGTGCTTGAATATAAAACTTTCATTATTTATATATTTAAAAGTTACACTTCACCAGATTCTGAATTAAATTTTACACCCAGAGAAAATGTACTGATATCTGTGACAACAAAGTTATAAAAAAGAAGTAAACTTTTCTCCATAGATATCGAAGTTTTGTTGTGTTTTTCAATTATTATCAACCATCACTTGAAGGACTGCCACGAATTGCACAAGTTTTTGGCGCCATAACTAATAAATGTAATTTTGTAAACAAATTTTGTCGTTCAAAATACAAAAAATATGTAAATAATCAAAAAGCTTACAAAAAAGAAAATTCTTTGCTAAATAATAAAGTCACATGTCATTGACAGATAACGGGCTTAAAATGGCGACTGTCAGACATGCGCACTCATGAATTGTAAAATAACACAAGCTTCGTTTCTTCTTGGGATGGTGTATTCTGTGGTAATACGCTTTGTTCAGCTTTCACTGCATAACGTAACGCGTAACTCGGGAGCTGTATGTATTGATAATTTTACGCAAAAAGATCATTAATTGGTTAAAAAACAGGTATGTTTGCCATGCCAAAGTGTCAAACAATAACGGCAAGCCCCTTGTCCATGTATCGTCGCGTCAGCGTATCATATTACCTAAAAGTGACTCTACGATTACGCTTAAACCCTGTCCATGTATTGTACGAAACAGCCGAAAGCGGTTAGTATAGGTACAATATACAATATACAATATATCTAACGACGAAAAGGACGTGTTTGCTTTGTACAACTACATTACAGACATGTTGTACACCACGCAGCACACCCTTAGCGACTGAAGGCAGTACAAGAGGCCACGAGTCGAATTGAATTCAAAATCATCATTCTCAAAATCTTCATGTGAATGCATATCCAACATTTTTCTCTTTTTTCTCCAATTATTCAATTTTTCTCACAAAACTCATTTTAAATATATTTATATGTCCTCTTGGATGAAAACACAGCTGACAACTGTTGTCAGCAACTATAAAATTAAGCGGGAATTTTAAATATCAAGTTGATGGAGAATTTCATATTTTCAAAAAATAAATCGACTGTTTACCAAAAGAACACAAAATTCAGCGGTTTATAAAAATATATAAATCGTAACTGATAGTATTTCGCCAAATTTTGCATCAGAGCTGAACATAAAAGAATATTTAACAAACTCTTGTTGATGCAAGATTTGGTGAAATACTATCAGTTATAATTTATATTTTTTTATAAACAGCTGCATTTTGTGTTCTTTTGGGAAAAGTGAATTTAGTTTTAAAAAACTTGTGCAACAGAGTAAGGGTTGAAGCAACATAATTCAACATTTTTGCAGAAGGTAAAGTTTGTCTAGGAAAAATTATATGGTGAACCACGAATACTTTAAATAAAAAGAGTTT
This sequence comes from Galerucella pusilla, assembly GCA_910591695.1. Lineage (NCBI taxonomy): Eukaryota > Metazoa > Arthropoda > Insecta > Coleoptera > Chrysomelidae > Galerucella > Galerucella pusilla. The sequence continues at coordinate 35,131 of CAJUYI010001093.1, read as the reverse complement.
GGGGAATTAAATATTTATTTAGTGATAATAACAACATTTTAAACACACACATACATAACACACAACTTACTACATAACTAGATTATTTCCCAATATTCTGCTATTTTTATTACTTTGTGTTATTCTTTTATCCATGTTGTCTGGCATCTAGCTCAAAATAATTTAACAAGGAGGGTTATGTATGAAGTATACTCATTTCTAGTGTCTTCTCCTTTGAAAGCGTTTTTTTAAGAACAAAATTTGATATGGGCTGCTTTCATTATTGGATCAACAAATGTTGAATCCTTGTTATTATTCATGATTTTGAAAATTTTATATTATTTTCTCCTAAAATAGTATTACGTAACTTTTTTACACCAAAAAAGGAGAATCCTGATAGTTTACTATAAATTAACCTATAGACTTGTACCTAATATTAAATTTAGCTAATAACCTGGAATGAATAAAGTGGGAACAGCTTTTCTTTTCAGCCTCTTTTTCCTGGTACTTTACAGTCTTACACAAACACAAAAATTTTGATATATTTGTTCTGAAGGCATGCAGTGTAACTTCACATTATAAATATTTCTCAGCCAGGAATCAAATACTTAAGGTTCGCGTTTTGGAAACCTATGTTGTCTGAGCAAAACGGAACACAACAAAGTTTCTTGAGCGGTTTGCTTATTTTTCCTTCCATCTTGACATTACGATTATTGATGATCAGTGCCCTCTGCAGCTTGTCCGCATCGTAACTTAAAACATTCTCTCCAATCTCAGTTACAATTCTAGGTTGAAGTATTTTATGCAACTAAACTGAAATCTTTCACAATGGCCGCTCAAACTTATTTCAGTTTAGCTTCCTTTAACACAGCTTAGTTACCTTTCGCTCGCATCAGTGATATATTATATAGGTTCACTGGGCATAGAACGATTCCAGGAATCGTTCACGCAAGTGCTGTATTTATTTGGCGTTTCAACTGATTATGGTATCGTTCTTGGGTCGGTACAAAAACTGTACCAACTGAAAGGGGATGATAATGGACGATTCCTTGTTTGACCCTAATATTTTCGGAGCCTATATACGCATATCGTCGAAAATGTTGTAGTGTTAGTTCAAGAATCATCCCTAATTCAAATTTGCGTACTATACAGTACTCGATACGATTCCAGAAGGATTCATACAGTCATACAGGCCGGTTGGATCAAACCAATTGTGTTGCGTGTTTCCTTATTCCTGTTTTGGTTGCAAACAGACAACGCTGCTTAGAATTTCTGACCTTTCGTCATGTAGACTCCAGTTACCGGCAAGAACTCTAGGCAATGAGAAAGAAGTGGTCTGGCCTGTCTATATAAAATAATTAGATTGAAATTGAAATACCTCGCATTCTACAAAACTGTATCAATTCGTCACGTCTCCGCAACATGGCAGATTAAAAAATATTCAAAGTAAAATAGAACACTCCCAACCTAAATGAGTTTATATTTTATTTTATATCTAAAGGTATATATACGTAATATATATGCAGAATCATGAAACGTTAAAAGTAATGCTTTAGAAACAGTTACAATTACTTAAAGTATGTAACGGATCGAAGTATAAACTATTGGTTGTTGTGAAATCAAGTAAATTGCCGATTGTTGTATATATTATCCAACTTTCATTGTCTGTAACTATATCTTGAGGTTTCTATAAAATTGAACCAATATGAAAATTGAACTTCTGTGGAAAGGTCATTAAAAGTTGTGAACTATAGGTACGATGTTTCCTTTGGACATTTGCAGTGGCAGTGCTAAAACAAATGTAGATTTTGGCGACATTATCTTTACGATTCCCCAGAGAGAAGACGATGTATAAAATGATACTGACGTATAAATTTTATTGCTAATTGAATGTTGACCAAAATTAAATGAACATTTCCAAAACAGTTCCAGAATATGTGATGGAACTTTCTTTTTATAGCTTTCTCGGACAGCCAAGCGGCTTAGAAAGCACTTTTAGCTCTCACCGTGTAACGTCGAAATTGGTTTTAGACTGCCAAAAAGGACTCTCCTCGATAGGAGAACTCATTAAAAGAATTGCTGATCTGGATCCCTGGCCATTCTGGCATGGAAGGAAACGAGAAGGCAGACTCTCTTGCAAGGAAGGGAGATGCACGTGTTTCTATCGGATCAGAACCTACAATTGGCATCTCAATAAGTTTTGCCAAACAAACCCTGAATACACCTGGACAGCAAGAAGAGCTTTAGGCTTCTGGCATAATGTACCAGGATTAGTTCATGCAAAGGCTTTTATACATCCTTCGAAGCAAATGTTAGACTATAGCCGGCATGACCTAGGATGTCTAAGAGGCCTTTTAACAGGCTACTGTCATCTGAATCATCATAATTATGCTGAAACTTGGACTGTCGGAAGGTCCGACTTGCCGTCTTTGTCTGGAAGATGATGGAACAGCAGAGCCTATAATTTGTGTCTGCCCCGCCGCAGCTCGAATCATGTATCTGATGTTTGGCAGGGTCTCTCTCTCGTCTCTCGTCTCTCGTCCTCGGCCTAGCTAAATGAGAAGACTTTTACACTTTTTGTTTATATCGTATAAGATTTGACATCTCTCCATACTTTTTGCTATCACTCTTTAAACCTGCCAGACTGATGAAAATGTGACAATATCTCTTTTTGTTCTTTTGTTTTCCCATATCCAAAAACTGACAACGTAAAAACTATTAAACTTGTCAACAAATCCATTGTGTGCTATTGTTTTTATACAATCCTTATAGAAAATTATTTTTGGTGATCCATTTGTTATAAAATATCGATATATACCTATATGGCAGTCTCCATGGGCAGTCTCAAGTTGAAGGGCCACACAAACAAATCCGATGATCCCGTTTCCCGCTTGTTTGACCCATTGTAACTCGAAAATTCGCCATTTTTCTATCTCCTTTCTTTAAGGAGTTCAGTGCAGAGTCCTTCTGTGAAGAATTTCAGATCTGCCTTTTCGGGTTATTATCAGAGGGACGAATCACTGTCAAATGTGAAAAATACTATGCAAATATTTCTCTATAGAAGGATTAAACACCGTACTCGCTATATTTAAATAAATAATTAGATGCAATCCCTAGAGATGGAGAGTATCTGAATGTACAGATTAAAAAAAGAATAAAACAAGAACTGGATCAGAATGTTAAAAATAAGTAGTGTGTATATCAAGCTTAGAGATCTTAAAGATGTGTCTACCAGCACGCCAACTCTTTTAATACTGCATTCTTCTTGTATAGAAGAGTTGAACAACTGCAGATCACGTGTATATAGGTAGAAGATATTTTATTCTGTCCGATGTTATTTATTTGCTAATTTAGCGTTAAATTTGTAATTTTATTTTAAATTAAATATTATTAATGCATGCATCTTAACTGTAATAACAAATTTAAAAGTGCACTTTCTACAATTTCTTTTTATACTTCTCTTGAAAGTATTTTATGTTGCTAATTATGACGGCCGACTTTTTTAAATTCTCAACGTCTCGCTCTGATTCAATGTATTCAATTTTCAAAACTGAAGTAAAAAGATTTCCGGTATTTTATTTTTATTTTTGTGAAAATTATCTTTATCTTCTACTTCTACCTCCTAGTGTCTTGGAAATCAGAAAACCTGGTACACTTTTTCAAAGAAAATTAAGCAACAAGAAGGGATGGAATTCAAATACCCTTACCAGACTTGGAATTAATGCCATTCAATGGTACACAGATGGCACAAATGCAATAAAAGGAACTGGGATAGGAGTGTACGGGCAACGAAACCAAATACTTCGGACGCTTGGGAACACCAAGTATTTTTCAAGCGAAAATTCACGATATAAGAAAGTGAGCCCAATACAACATTGATAAAGGATATAAAAGGCAAAAGATGATCGTACTGTCGGATAGTCAAGCAGAAATTAAAGCACTGAGCTCTTGTATAGTTCGAGAATGCCTAGGCTAACTCAATGAACTAGTCTAGAGCCACCTTACTGTGAAATCCGGGACACACTGGAATATAAGAAAATGAAATATTATTTATGCAGTATTGCTAGCATCAAAGTGATAACAGAGGAAGGAATGACAAAGCCGTTCGGGGTCACAACAGGAGTTTTGCAGGATGAGTCTGAGTCTCTCTCCCCAATTATGTTCTCTATGTTTGTCGCATAGACATTAGAACAATACTCAGATCGCACCTGCCGATATAAAGGAGATGTCTCCTAGTGACCTGTCCACTGTCCACCTTCCTGAGAAGGACAGGATGGACAATAACCTAGGAGGACAACTCCTCGGGAGGATGTACAATGGGTCACATGTGACCTAAGTGCTGTGAGCCTACACACTCACCCTTCCTACTCTACAGATACAGATACAGATACTCAGAACGCAATTTTCTTTCAGTAAATCTATCAAAAACTATAATTATATTTCCCAAGGGTTACACTAGTGAAAGTGAACAATATAACCTTCCTTACGGAAGATACAGTTTCAGGCAATCTCCAAATGACACTATAGACAGTTGTTTTGTGGGTTCGTTGCGAACGGACCTTTGTGATATCCGACTTGCTTTCACCTCTAATTTCTTGTATATAGCTGATTCTTGGATGAGGGCTGGTCGAAGAGAATACACCACTTTCTACACTTTATTATTAAAGACTGTATTTTTATTATTTTTTATTTAACTATTAGAGAGTTAATTACATAAATTCATACTCTTTCTTCAGAGTCTCTCGGCTTTCTCATTTCCCTCTCATATTTGGAGGGCGGAGTTAACGCTCACAATTGAAAATTGAGGGGTTGCCACTAACAATTAATGTCTTAAGATTATGGAGAATAAATTGGAAACTCAACAACAGTTGGAACGCAAAGAAATACAGCACTTGCGCGAACAGTTTTATCACCAGTTGAAACAAACCTAATATACAGCATATAAGAAAACACGACTGCATGAACCTTTTTATTTAAAAGTGAAAAACAAGGAATTGCAGGCGGGGATTTTCTGATAGCTTGGGTGCATTCGCATTTTCTATTTTAATACAAAGCTTATAAACTTCCAAATGGATTTCAGACTTTCTTCAATAAATATTAAAGTCTTGGATCTTATTAAAAATATTATCCCCCAAGAAGCCGAGCTGGGGGTCTAGTTTTGAAATATTTCACTAGTGAAATTTCCCATATTTCGATTGATTTAGATCAATCCAAGTTTTGAACTTATTTCATGTGTGAAATAAAATTCGAATTCGAGAAAATTTCACCAGTTTAATTCGAATACTGTTTAGCTGTCGAAACGCTTATTTCACTTGCCAAATGTTGATTTATTTGGGGTTAGAATCATCTCATCGAATCTTGTGTTGTGGTTTTGTCAGATACTTTGTATAGTTTTAACATAAGTTATATTAAGATATATTTTAATTTATTATTATTATATTTTTCATCTCATGAAAATGATAAAACTTAACCTCAATTATTCGTCTTTTTACTTAATAATTTACGTTTGAACTAATATGAGGGCTATTCCGCTGTTGTCAGATTGTGTCGTTCGAATTAAATTCATTTTAGTGAATTTATAATAATTTCGTTTCACTATAATTCAAAACTAATAATACTATTTCGATGGCGAATTTAAAATCGAAATATTTCACTTGTGAATTCGATTTCACTGATTTTCAAAACTTGACCACTTGCACTTAATCCACCCAGTCAAATTCCCCCCAAAAAGGGAACCTTTTAGCGGTAGTCTAGTAGGGCTTAGACAAAGAAAATACTTCTCAGTGGCTACAACCTGTTGGGGATCAAATAAAAAACTGACTAAACTAAGAGTTTTAACAGAGATCCTAACGGGACATTGTCGCTTGAACGGGCATGTGAAAAAGCTCAAAATAGTGATGGAAGAAGAATGTAGATGTCCACAAATTTGTGGATTGCCAAGCAATTCAGAATCAAAGGGCACAACACCTAGGAGATTATTGGATAGAAGTGGGACATTTACATAAATTTTAGGCTGTTTAAAATTCCTCCGGGAAATAGGACCAAAGGAGCTACTAGCCTCCGAGGCTTTCCTCAGGAGCTAAATAGAAGAAATAGATCTCTTAGGTCTCAGAGAACGTCACCCCACCTTATTATACATACTTCTACGTTATTTTTTGTTGGTAAAAACACTAGTGACGGTGATTTTTGTAGATCTGATCAATTAGATCAATGAGTAACTTTTCCATAGCCCTTTTTAAATCTAAGGACTCACTCACTAGCATTTTACAATTTTTTATCACAACTTTATATTGATATCTATGTGTCAGTGACAATTTGTATTGTAAAAATCGATTTACAAATCGTGTAACAAGCAAAACAGAAATTTCAAGAAAGTATTGAAGAACCTTTTATATGCGCCACTGGTTTTGAATAAAAATTAAAAACCGACCATCATAAACCCTTCTAAAACTACTTATTGTTATTAATCATACGACAATAATTTTTCGAAAAGTGACCATCGTTTCAAACGAAAGAATGTAGAACTTCAATAGTAACGAAAGAGTGACAGTAGACGTTATCTTAAATGTATATACATCCGTCTCTGTCTTTATCGGTTACAGCATCCACATCTACGTCCACTATTATAGCCGCAGCCATAGCTGGTTAACCTTGAAAAGTGGCCAAAGACCGAAGAAGGCAGAAAGGGAACACTGACGGCACTTACATAGGCGTAACATATATAATTTTTAAACGCTGTCCAGTCTTAAAAAATGTGTTGTAGTGGAGAAAATATTTGGGTATACTGCAACAGTGAGACGAATCAATGCTTAAAGAGCAGTAAGGCCAAATTTACCATTAAGGCTAATTTTTGAAGGTCCTCTATTTCACATTGTAGAAAAGAGGACGGCTGTCTTGATCACTGTCCAAGAACGATCATTTCTGTAATTAATCCATTCTCAAATGGTTTTATATCTCTTCAACTTCAAGAGCTTAAATGGGAATATTTATACTTGAATCCTTTTAGTCTGAAATAACCAAGTTATTTTCAAGCACTAGACACACTCTGTTTATAATTTAATGAGTTAAGGATTATTATAATATCCAATAGCACTGCAATTATCGTTGCTTTTAGATCTCACCTGATCCCTTTCCAATATAGCCTGCAAAAAAAAGTAGTAGTTGAGAAGAAATATGAATAAGAAACGCTTCAGGCGTAGGAAAAGTGAAGAACCTAACCTAACCAAGTAGGTTGACGTTAGTAAAAACAGCTCACATTCTCACTGGAATTATGCCCAAGTATTATATACTCAATGAATATATGTGGAAATTTGCACTGATGAAGGTAGTGGAGCAGATTCAGCTGTAAATATAGATATACTCTCCAATTTTGTGGTATAGCGTCGCTTCAGAGCAGTTAATGTAAAACAAAACATGCTAAAATTTAAAACTAACATTTCCAAGGTTTTAATCTTAGGTAATGAGGTTGTAAAACCAAGAAATGCTTTCTATTTGTAGCGTTATCCTGGAAGCTGCTATTTTCTTGTTTATCCAATAATTGCATGTGCTCTTATGCTCGAGGTCTACTTGCTCAGCTACTGCTGATCTCACTGAATGAAATGGACCAAGGTAGATAACATCCATCCGAAAGAATATATATTTATTTGGGGTAACGTTCACTGAGACCCAAAAGATTTATTGTGCCCCCTTACTTCTACTTAGTTTCTGAGGGGAGTCTCAGAAACTAGTAGCTCCTTCAGTCCTATTTCCCGGAGGAAGGAGTAATTTTAGGATATCTGTAGGCTTCAACTCAGGTAAATGTTCAAAACTTAAATGATGCTGCAAACCCACTAGCCTTGGTAGGGCAACATCATTTAATGTTCAGATGCTTAAGATACATTGATGTTTTGTTGATTCTATTTTCGGTTTATTATTCAAATAAAATTACTTTTAATTGGGTTGTTTTGTCACCAAGAGACTATAAATAAAAAGTTGAGTATCAAACAGATATTTTATTTCATGTCTAGTTAACATTTAACCCATCATTTGGTTAGACATTCAAGTGCTCAATTTGCCCCATACCCTTGCTCAACTTACCTCACCCATGGGGTACTTTGAGCATACTTGACTTTCTGCATTTAATCAGCTGTAGCTCTCAAATTTGACTCCCAAGAAATAAATTACTATGGACACTTTTGCAAACAGATAAATTCGTGATCCTTCAGTATGCATAACAAGCCATTAATACTTATCGTTGAGGAGCTATAACCGCTCAAATGAAAAAGTGCTCAACTAGCCCCGCCCTACCCTAAGGTATTGTTCTCGCCTAGTTCATTGAGTTTGTCTAGGTAATCCAACACCATTTTGGAACTGATTACACAAGAGTGCTTCTACAGATGAGGCGTAAATACGCCCAAATCGGTCTACAAGTGATATTGTCCGTTCTCATTACAAACCAAAATAGTTGGTATATAAATATATAAAAATATATAAAAAATATATAAAAATATATAAAAATATATAAATAGTTATATCTTACAACCCAGCTTAACCTAGAAGTGTAATTAGGTAATTGTCTGTCAAAAATTGAATAGATGAGGCTTTTACTTGATGTAGATCCATAGTAAGTTATGAAATCAAACAATTTTATTTTGTAAAATCTACATTGTAATTAAACGCGAAACGCGTCACTTTATGTTTAATTACAATGTAGATTTTACAAAATAAAATTGTTTGATTTCATAACTTAATTGTCTGTCACTCTGTCAGTGCATATAGCCCGAGAAGTAGATGTTTTTTCTCAGTGAAATTTTTTATGCTAATACCTTGGCACCTATTAAAAACACGCTTTACTTAAATATGACAATTGTTACAAGAAACTGAAATTAAGTAAATGTAGATTACATATATTAATATTTAACAATGTTATTTTTACAAAATAACGCGATTGGTCTAGTATTAAGCTGTTAAACGTGAAACAGAAAGACATTTTTAAAACTATGTCAACTGAATTTCCAATCATCCGTTATTTCCATAGAAACAACGACGTTTTTTATTTACAGTACTTTTAATTTTTAACCAGCAACGTTTGTTCATTGTTTGCATTTTAGGTATTGACTAATTAGGAATTTGTTATTAAAGAAAGCTCATACATGTGAAATTCAGCCTCCATGGTACAGCATTCAGAATCTTTCTTTCACTTACTTCCCGTTACACAATACCATTCGGTACGTCACTGTTTGCTCTAGGCATTGTTGCCGCTTACACAATTTCAAATTCCCCAAAAACAAACTAGTGGAATTATTATAACAGTTATAAAGAGCAATTCTGGAAGAAAATGTTAAATTTTAATGCTTGGTTAAAAATAATACAGACTGCTAATTAAATTTTACTATTCTGTATGCATAAGAAGCTTTAAAATATTAACGAAAAACTCTTTATTGGACACCAAACCTGTTGAAATTGAAAATCCTAATCTTGTAATATAGAATTGACCCTATATATACGGCTTCAAAATTTTTTCGGGTGATTATCATTCAATATTACTAGTTATTTGTTATTCTAGATGATATCCCAAAAATTACAAACCAGGAGACCTAAAGATAAACGCAAGACCGTGTACAAGTTTATAATTTGAAATCTTTTTTTCGTTGTGTCAGATAGGGACCAAAAATTATTTTACTACTAGTTAATCTTGACAACGGTAGCTGGAACGCTGCCGAAACGTCGAAATAAAAAATAAAAAACATTATTGTGGTTTCATTCCCAAAAAATAAGAGAAAAAAGAACTCTTTGTAATTATGCAACAAGTTATCGATGTATAACAAGATTATTTTGAAGTACTTATAGTATTACTACTGAATAATTACATGTAATATGTCACTTTACAATACACGTAACATTTAAGAGCTTCCAGACCCATGCAACAAGAAATCCACACTACTGCAATCTTAGCTTAGCTTAGCAGTGACAATCTCTCCAGTTTTCAAAGAGTAGACTGTATAGTGTATATGGATTACGCCACTTCATAATACTGGTGGAAAGTGCTGCGAGCAGAATAAGATACAAATTAAGTAGAGAGGAGATAATAAGAAAAAAATGATTGGAATCACAACATCCTCACCGGTCTAGAAAATGCCATTAATTGGTATACAGATTATTCCAAAACAATAGGAACCAAACAAACTCAAAGTTTGGACAAAAACCTCAAGCTTTCAAACAGAAATTCACGCCATAATAAAGAGTGCCCAGTTCAATATTGATTTAATACATACCTATAAAGCAAATGATCAATATTATGTTAGATAGTTCGGATTCCATTAAACTGCTGAGCTGAGCTTTTGTGTTCTGATTTGGTATGGGAATTACTGGAAAATGAAATAGTCTCAATCTCCACTAGTCTATGTACCCGGCAGCTCTCTCTTACTAATCAGGGATAAATGATATTCTCTCTCGTGCTTCTATATTTATTTGGATGCTTATGAATAGTTTTTCCGATTTTTGTTCCATTGTGCAACATACTCTAGTAACTCGTAATTATTTTTATATTGAAACATTAGGAGAATGTTACCTTGAGCCTCGGCCTGTGCTTTCATTTTGTTCGACGGATCTTGTGTGCTTCCTTCAAAAATTTAGTAATTGAAATATTTCTCAAAGATCGTGGATATGAAACTCTTAACAACCAAGTTGTTCTACTTACGGAAAGAAGATTCTGTAGAACAAATAACTCTTAAAAATATTTATAATAATTAGAACGTATTTACTTATTTAGGGTAAAAAAATTTGTAAAAATCTAAGTGGGAGGTTTGCCGGACCCCGTATAACAAATAAAATAATTTTGTTCTCTATTTTTTGGAATATGCATTGATAACTGAGACTCACTCATTTCAATAAATCACTATGATTATCTAAGATATTTCTCCACTTGCATATCTTGAAATCAACGTTTTTTGTCTATAGCCGGCAACGCTGTTTCTTAGCCAGCACACCTGTTGAAGATTACCAGGGTCGAAGGACTTGGCTTTTGAGTGTCTACCATAATAATGAAATATTACCGATATAGATTCCTACTATGAATACTAGAGCTATAATTTTAATTAAAAATAACATTACAGACAGGCATAACAATTTAAATAATAAAAACAAACAAAAAAATGCGGCGTAGACTCTATAAAAAGTATTTTTTGTTTCTTTATTAGAGTACTGAAGTTTATTTTGAAAGTTACTTTTTATTCAACATATTTTAATTTGAAATTTTAATGTAATGTGCATCGGTATCTTTTGCAGTTTATATAAAGTAGTTGTAACGCATGAATTAGAAGACAAAGAAATATTGATAACCTACGATTTTCACAGTTATTCAATACCTTTTCAATCCTACGCTTTAAAATACAAAACCGCAGGTTTCGAGAAGATAGTAAAGATAGTACCTACCCGAATTGGTTACGAATTATTTTAAGTACAGGGACTATTTCTATGATCAGATCTAATTAATTCTTGACTTGTTGTACCCTACTACGTAAAATCCATCCAATTCCAATTAGATTAGATTAGAATTGGAGTGGCTGTCCTATCCCACTTTGACCTTTGCAGATCTATTGTGGTCCTCCCCATATTTAGAGGTCGATATCTAGCTTAATTCTTTCTATTAGACTTAATAGCCTGGATACCGCCTCCCTTTCTGCCCTCGGTTTTTCTTCTTCGAGTAAGTGAAACCGCCTTCGCACTCACAGAGTATGTGCTCTGCGGTTTCGTCTTCTTCCTGGCAGAACCTGCATAGGCTGTCATCTGCTAGGCCAATTGTGTACATATGTTTCCTCAGCCTACAATGTCCGGTCAGCATTCCCACCATCATCCTCGTCATTTCTTGACTTTGACATAGAAGGTCGTGTGACAGTTAGGCCTAAGTGCTTTTAAGGAATAATTTTGCGTGCCTTTGTCCTAGGGTTTCATACCACCATCTCAACGCCTGGCTGTTTATCCATTTGTGGATGCTCTCTTTACTTAGGCATTTAGCAATTCCACAGAAAGGTTCTGACCCTATCATGACCTCCGTTGCTCACTGCTTGGCTAAATCATCGGCTTTATCATTGCCTTTTATTCCTTGGTGGCCTGGTACCCTCACTCTATTATGACTACCTAGTCTGTTGAGTGCCTTGCGACACTCCCACACCAGATTCGACGTTATTCTATATGAGCGTATCGCCTTAATTGCTGCTTGGCTGTAGGAGTAGATGACTATTATTCACTTCCTGTCTCATCAACTCTTCTGCACAGCATTGCACCTCCATTACCTCTGCCTGAAAGACAGTATCATGTTTCCCTATAGGCTTAGAGAGATCGTACCCTATATATTCCGGCTCCCACTCCAGAGCCTGTTTTAGAGCCATGGATGTCATAATGCTGCTGGGACTTCAGATTAAGCTGACGTCTTCTTGAATTGAGTCGGAGACAATGTGTTTCACATCTAGTGGTCAGCTTTGCCATGGAAATCTGCTGCTTGGGGTCATTCGAAGTATTAGTATTATTGAAATTTCTTGTCTAAAGAATTCAGTTGGGATCAGTAAACAGTGTTGTGTTGAGAAATCCATATTACGTTTGTTATAGTTTATTTTTTTTTCTTTTAGATATATCCACAGCAAGGAGAAACCGTTCAAATGCGGGGAATGCGGAAAAGGTTTCTGTCAATCTCGAACTTTAGCCGTCCACAAAATTCTTCACATGGAAGAATCGCCTCATAAGTGTCCTGTTTGCAGCAGATCGTTCAACCAACGTTCCAACCTTAAGACTCATTTACTCACCCACACCGATCACAAACCATACGAATGCAATTCTTGTGGAAAAGTTTTTAGGAGAAATTGTGACCTTCGGCGACATGCGTTGACACATGCTGTAGGGGACGTTCCTCCCGACGGACTTGGAGATGGATACATACCAAGTAAGTCATAAATGGGATAATTATAATTGTCAAAAACGTGTATTTTACATAATTGTATTTTTTTTTCGTTTGAATATTTTTCCCAGGTGAAGAGAGTCATTCACATGTTTCGACCTGTCTTTAGCATTTTAGAAGATAATTTGGAACAATATAACTACTTCTTATTTGAAGATTGTAAAATCAGTACCTCTGGTCTACAGCATAGAGATGCTACAGATAGAGGCAACACGCCATAGGCCGCTGTGTAAGTGGGAATGTCCGTCTGAATTTCGGCGAGAGAGAAAAAGGCAGACGAACAGAGTTTTCTTCGTCTTTATAGCATGCGCGCTATTGGAGAATGACAGTCTAAACCTACGACTTTACATCTCTCTCTTACGTGCTGACGAACTTCGAGCTGACTTGTTGCCTCTATCTATAGTATCTCTATGGTCTACAGACTTTTCCACTAGACTCGGCTCCTCGCTATATCTTTCCAGTTCCTCATTTCCTTTTTAGTTACATCCTTTATTACTTTTTTCTTGGATTTTCATGGAATTTTTGATGCTACCTCCTTGGCGTCCTAGTCTGCTTCATTTTTGAACAAAGTACAAGAGTTTATTGTCACTCATTGTAGGTACAGCTGTTAAATTTAATTTTGTCTGCTGTTTTTTATTTATAACCAACGTTCCACTTTCGTAAAATACTGTATTGTTTTGTAGACTCATTTCTTTGTTGCCCGTGTGCCTTGTTTCACATCATAATACTGTTTAACCCGCTGCCACATATGTCTATCAATTTCTGCTTCTTCATCGCAAGCCCATTTCTTTTGATGTTCTCAGATCTTCTTTTTTTCTTTTATCAGTGCAATGTCTTCTCCATAGCCATCTGGTGGCTTTTATTCAGTAAAGTACAATTTATTTTTCTTTTCTTCATGATGCTTTCCAAGGTTACTTTGAATTTATAATAATTATATCTTAAATTTACTTAAATGCGAATGATTGACATAGGTGGTGATGATCAAGAAAAGATGTCTCCACGAGCAAGAAGTCTATCAGTGGATTCCAGAGATGAAAGAGATATGAGAGCCTGTTCGCCAGCTCCTGGAATAACTCAGTGCCATGAACCATGTTCTTCATCGAGTCCTTATACTATGCGACCGACCATTGATAGAAATCATCATGATACAGATGATGAAGATTTAGATGAAGACCCGGAAATAGGTAAGAATCCAAAAAATGTATTGACAAATTTTATTTTTAGAGCAAAGAAACATATTCCCAAGTCTCTAATGCTTTTTATTTACGAGATATAATTCAGTATCTGAAAGGTGTAGATAATACATTATTTTTGCACTACTAGCTGTGAAGTTGACAATTATGGCTTCTTTCTAGCCAACTGAGAAGGAATTTCTGTATTAGTGGTTAATATTTTTTTCTATTATTTACCTAGGTCAATAATAAAAAATTCATTCATTATATTTTGAGAAATCAGGGATAGTAGCTCAACAAAAACTTGTGCAACATAATTTTGTATACCCAGAAGATTGTCTTCAACATATTCTGCTTGAAATTACCCATCAAGATTAAATAATTGGAATTTAAAAGCCATTAGTTTAAAATTCACGCTCAACTAAAAATGACTGATGACATAACGAGTACGTTCATAATATATCAAAAACTGACAGTGTACTTGTCAGTCAGACGACAAGGTAAACGCTTCTCGTTGTGCGTTTGTGAATTATTCAAATTTTTGTGATAAATTTAATATACACCATGGTGGTGGAGACATTTATGAGCTTCGCCCTAATTCCGCTCGGGTCAAAGCCCCTCGCGAAATAATTTTGGTACTGGGTCAATAATAATAGTCTTCACCACCTTGGTGTATAATATATTATTGTGTATATAGTGTGTTAGTATATAATAATTAATAATAAATATTAAATATTACATGTAAACGCATCAAACTTTTTAACATGCATTTCAACATTTTTAAAACATTCCCGTCATCCTTGAATCGAGTTGTATGTAAACTGAAATTGAACTCACAATGGATGGTAAAAAACAAAAAACCATCAACTATACAATGAATAAACACTTTTTAATGTTCAGTGATTACAATAATTAATTATGTAAACGTGCTCAATGTTTTAAGAAATATTTTTATATTTATAATACTGAGAATTGCTATAATCGTGATTTTATATAATGAATTTTTTCTAGTATTATCCAGTTAATGTGTTCATAAGCGGAAGCAATCCAATTCGTTGGAAAAACCTCACTATGTATTGTTTAAATTAGTTTGCTATAAATAAATCAGTTATATAAATGACCATCGGGAAGAAATAGAATTTAGTTTGACAATTTAATTTACAGATAAAAAAGCCCATAATATGCCTCAGTGCAATTGTCACTTTGACAGCGGCAAAAGTTACCTGCAACTTCCACAGCGCCACTAATGGTTGGTTTCACCACCTATTCATTTTTTAATCAATTAATCAAAATTGTTAATACCTGTGTACCTGCTAATACAGTTGCGACTCAATCATCAATCTGGCGACAATTTTCAACTTTTCGCGATGATAAATCAAGAAATTCAATCTAATTTTACAAGATTAACCTTTTAATATGCAAAAATGTGACGGAGAAGAATACAAAGAAGCGGTTGTTTAAAACAATTTAGAACATTACCGCTCAAATACTATAAAATAAATATTATAAAGAATTCAATATTGTATTTGACCCTTAGAACATAAAGTAGTAAGGAAGGAGCGTGTGCTACATCTCCCATAATAAATAAAAGAGACAAAGTCGGCCATTTTGGATAACCATTTTATGACTCATTGTTTGTTTGGTCGCTGTTTAAAAGTTGGTTTTTATGTTATATGAAAATTACTTTTCATCGGTGAGCACATATTATTATAATAATTATAATCTACAGATGTGAATATTGGTCTTTATGTTAAAAATTTCAAAAAATACACATAGTTGTTCCCAGTGCTCGATTTCAGGCGGAACGCGGCGGAACGGCGTTCCGGAACCTCTCTCTGCTTGTTTCAAGCCTTACTTTTTGAACACTAAACTATTGTTGATTGAGAAGTAAAAACAGCCTAAAAATGCGTAATTTTAAACTGAAATTTTGAAAATTTTCCGAAGGCTCCCGGACCCCCCTTTTGCTGGGGGGGTATGGAATACCCCCCAGACCCCCCGGTGTGTCCACCCTTAACAGAGTTCCGGTACCTCAATTTTTAGAAATCGAGCACTGGTTGTTCCTAACCTAAATTTTCACTTGACATGATATGACATGACATGGGCGTATCATTTTGATTTTTTAGTTTATAAACAAATATATCAAATTTATTTTCAGCATATCATTATTATTTGAAAAGCTTCTAGCTTTTATATCATTTTATAATACACTTGTCACTTACAATATTTTCTATTCTACTAAATTTTAAGTTATTGAAAATATTAATTCCATTTTATAGAAATAGTTTTATTCCAATTAAAATTGGGTACGTCGCTACTGATATATTCTATTCTGCGGCGGCCATTTTGGATAACCATCCCGGTTAAGGTGCCTATTCTGTAACTTGTCGTTATGCAACGACGTCGTTACGGTAACGATTATTATGTTAACGATAATTTTTCAAAGTTAGATTCTGTAATAATGTCGTTACGTTAAAATCTAGGGACAAAACATAACGATAATATTTTCACAATTTTACAAAGGTTGGTATAATGTTTGACATATGTAGCTGTTTTGTTAGGTTAGGAAAGGATTTTTGATTGACATTCACGTAACTTTTATTATGGAAAAGGACAAAGTTAAAAGTCGGTCCATTAAGACAACAAGGTCACAATATACAATGTATTTGGATGAATTGAGTACAAATGAAGCCTTCAGGGACAACAAATTGATCGGCTAACGTTAGATTTAAACGTTAGATTTAAATAATCCACACCCACAGATTTTTGATACCTCCCATGAGCTAAGAAATGAATGGTGAAAAACCTAACTATGGAAGTTGTTCTAGTATTACGACTACCATGATTCAAATAAGGCAACAAGTCCTGGAATAATTCATAAGCAGCTTCACTGTTTATTCGATACATCTGCCGCAACACTTCCTCAGGCAACTCAAAGGGGTTACTTCGGTCTCTTAAGACACGAAAATTAGTCCTTCGTGTCTGTCTAAAAATGTGTATAGCTAAGATTATTTTTCAACCCTTATATGAATTTACTTTCTATTCAATTCATCCAAAACAATACGTGTAGCTGTTGATCCATCTTAAATAAAATATGATCTTTGTATAAGAAACAATGTTTTTAATATATTGAAAAAAAAACACAACGAACCTCTTAACCAAAGACTTGTTAACCCGATTACGACTGCTGCATAGCTGACGTTCGTCAACGACATAATATCAGCCATTTTGTCGTTATCTAACAGCGGTCGTTACGATACTGAATATATAAAGTCGTTCAGTAACGATAATCGTCCACGAACGACATCGTTAATGATTACAGAATAGGCCCCTTACTGTCCTTGGCGTAACGATCCTTCCTTACTACTTTATGTTCTAAGATTTGACCCCTTCAAAAGCACACAGTTTAATTCACCACGAGCTGCACGTAATACCAAACGTAAAATTGTACAAGGACAACCCTCTTAATAAATTTGAAGTATTTTCAATGGTCAGATTATATGACGAAAAGAACCGGAAGATTATACTACAGTTTGGCGTTTTAATTAGATTGGCGTGGAGGAGAAGCAGCTTATTGCAAAATAACTTATTTCGTATCCGAAATTGAAAATAATGGAAAAGAAACAGTTATCAAATTAAGTAAAAGTGGCACTGAATAGCAAACTCGAACAAAAATAACAGGACAGAGCAATTCATCATCAATAAAACCACACTTACAAGTTGGAGCATTATTCAATCGAACACAACCATAGAACACAACAATATGGCAGACCTGTCAAAGTCAGGTGTTCTGGAATGTCTCGAGTGAGCGAGCGTATACGAAAATTGCGAACGAAATGCATCGTCTTATGAATGAAATGAATGGTCTTAACAGACATTTTGAACCAGTAGAATCGATTCTAATGATCGGAGGGTTTCAAAGATATTCTCAAAGAATTACACTACTGACTATTAAATTGTAAGACATTACTGAATCTATCACTAGATAATTTGACATTCTTGTGTTATCATATCATATATCATATCAGTAAATTTGATGGAATACCTTAAAAATAGTAGACGTATAATTGACTTGATGATATCAGGATGCATTTTTCTCAAACTAATTATATTTATATGGTCATATGTGTGGCAGTAGGTTAAATTTGAAGGTTTCCGTTGGAAAAAATATGTTAATAGCTTTATTGAACTGAACCTTTCACATCGAAGATATATTACTATAATTGAATTTTAATACAGATGACATTCAATCATTGAATATTAAGTTGAATTATTGAATTCCGATATGTAATGTAACTACGTAATTTTTTGGTAATTACTGTAATTAATTTTACGGCAACCATGTTTTTATTTCTCCTTTTTTTAAATTAATAACATAAATGACATTTTTCATTATCAAGATTGATGCTATATATCCATTTTTGGTTGTAATTGGCTTGCTAAATGTTCACGTGAAACTACTCAGTCATAAACATTTTGGTAAGGACAGAAAAGGGAAAATACAAAATGTGTACATTGGGACATCATCCTCCCCTCATCCTCGAGGTACATAGTGTTAGATCTTGTTTAAAATATTCAAATTTGGCGCTCTTACAATCATTCAAGCATGCGCGTTAACGTAGGCGGGCGCGAGGGAGGAGATCTACCTCTCCGCGTGCACGCCGGGTAATCGCTGCTTGACTTGACATGCGTTGTGAATACATCTAAGAATAAAAATTCAACAATAGAATCTTTGAATACGTTCGATAATGTTCTGGAAAATTATAAAACTACAAATCCAAGTAGGTTTTATGCAATCAATCTCTTTTTTTTGTGTACCATTTTGTTGCATTTTTATTGTAAAACAATAAACGACCACGTTTATATAATTTAGATACACAAAGACAAAACCCTTAGCTTTTTTGTAATTATATTCTGATTAATCTCATTTTTTGTAATAGTTATATCTATATACATTTTGTTGTTTGTTTAGATCCTGGTCAAGAAGACTGTTCGGATATTTTAAAAGATGCGGAACCAGAGCCACACCACACTCCGATACCACAGTTGCAAATAAGAAGAGATCTTCATCACGTTCCACAACCAAAACCAAGCACCATCACTAGCGGACACATGGAACCAAGTTTTCTTCTTTCCAGAAAACGACATTTTGATCAAGATAGACCAAGTACATCTTTCTCTCACAGGTAAACATTTTGAAATAATCTATACACATGGAATTAATTTATATTTTCAGTTCCGTGCGACCAATGACGCCACCTATAAATCTAAGAACGTATCATCCCAGTATGAGAGGAAATCCAGGTATAATGATGGGATCCCCAGCGGTTCTGAAACCACCTGACACCGGTACGTCTGTCATTTTCGGCCCAGGCATGCCTGGCTGTTCTAAATTGATCCAAGATCCGAATTCACATGGTAATAACAACAATGTTGCGAGTGATTTGAGTATGAAGAAAAGTGAAGCACAATCACCACCTCCTCCGCCGCCTCATCACCCACCACCGCCTCATAATCCACCACAAAGAATGACAGGATTTACTATAGCAGATATTATGGGTAGATAGTGAATATTATTAAATCCGGGAGAAAAAGTGTAATTAGAAAAACTAAAATATATAGAGGTTAAATTTTTTGATAGATTTTCCTTCGTCTATTGTTATAGTTTTCTTTTCATTTATAGAAAGAAAATCTACTGAATGCTTTAATTTAAGATTTACATTAAAATAAGACCATGTATATTTTTATTAGTTTATGATCTGTGGAAACTTCATAAAATCAGACTATTCGGCGTTTTGCGGTATGAAACTATTTAATCTTCAAAAATAGACAGATCCATCCCTTAAGAGATGGGATGGAATCAAAGGATACAATCTTACCAGGATCACCCTGGGCGACCCTGGGAAGCTGGCGCCGAAGAAATATTTGGCGATGACCAGGAAAAACGTACGTTCAACAGTGGGATTTCTCACTGACCACTGTCAACTAAAGAAACACCTCCATACTATGGGACTAGTGGACACACCTCTATGCAGGATGTGTGAACAGGAAGATGAAACTGTCAGGCATGTCTTATGCGAATGTCCGGAGTTATCGTCAATAAGAGAGTGTGAGTCTTGGCCTACACCTGCCGATATAAAGGAGATGTCTCCTAGTGACCGGGGGTGCGATTTTCGAGTTTACACGAATATTATACGTGTACGGTTATTTTCACATGAATTTTTTCGTATACGGTGCTAAATGTGTATTTTTCAACACCGTTCGAATAAATGTTCGTAGGTATACGAAGAATTTATCAGCCGGCAACACCGCATAATCGTATGGTCTTGTCACTTGTGACATTTGAGAAACAAAGAATAATATACCTTATCTATGCAGTTCTAATAGTTCTATGCAAAGAATATACCAACTACTGTATCAAGTGTGGTAAGAAAAAAGTTAGGTTATATATCAATTATGTCTGGTTAACCTGTCTAAATAGACTATTGTAGTTATACCCACTTTTCTATCTATGCTCAAGGCTGAGATTCTTGTTGGAGCAGGGAGATGAGGCTCCAATATGTTTATTACTTCTAAAGCGACAGGTTTTGTGAGTCTATAAAGTTTCACAAATTGCCTTTCTGAATATTCCTCAAAAGGAACAATAAATGGGTTAAAGATCCTAGGTGGCCTATTTGCTGGCTCTTTCGCTTCTTGTATAGCGTTTATGAAGTTTAAATGAATTAAATCATCAAAACCTGCCATATTATAACTGATTATATCATTTATTATTCAAATTAATGACATACCAAACACAAATATTTCCAATCGAGGTTATGTAAATTTACACTTTCCGTACACGAAAACATTTATTCGAATGGAATAAACCCACTCGAAACAAGCCATACGAAAGTGTTCGTATACGATTACCGTTTGAGCATGTCGAAAATTAGGTTATTTAAATTTCATACGAAAATGGCCATTTTTCGTATACGATTTACTCCCGAATGGTTTCGAAAATCGCACCCCTGTCCATGTTCACCTTCCTGGGAAGGACAGGATGGACGTTGTCCTAGGAGGACAACTCCTCGGGAGGATGTACAATGGGTAACATGTGGCCTAAGTGCTGTGAGCCTACACTCACCCTCCTTACTCTACATATACAGATAGATAGATGCATCTCATTGATTGATCTAATATTTCAAGAGGAAGAAGAACCCGTTAAATCGTACACGATAAGTATTACAAAAAAAGTTCACAATAATGGTCTAAATGACTTTTGCTCTAAAGTGTAATATGCCAATTATGAAAATTTCATTTCATGCCTCACTTTATTGATGACCATTTATAATTAGCAAAATGAAATAGTTTTAACATGACTAAAACGTAAAAAGCCGAACGGTCTGTTACAGTTTTAATTGGGATTGTTTTATGAGTGTAGTTTTTATGACTAGCAAATTATGATTTTTACTAAACGTATTTAAGCAACTTAAACTTATCACAGCTGCTTATTATAATAAGCTAAACTGTATAGAGATTTATTTTTATTTCAAATGTAGTCACCAAATTGAAAAGTATTTTGTGGCAAGACAATAATACCGATTGCGAAAAGTCTATTCGCGACGTACGATTTACACAAGTACGACAAGGAAAATATTAGAAAAATTACGTGAAAGAGAGAGAAGAATAATTGTGGGCTGTCAGCATTGGGCGTGTGTTCAGTTCCAGCTACCAATATGGTATGAAAGCAGCGTTTCCAGTTTAGAATGTTTGGTACTTTCTAAGGCATAACTAACTTATTTTACATTTGACTTTTAACACGGGATAAAGTCGTATTTAGTGGGAGAAAATCGAGATTGGTAATATTATTGACTTTTAAAATAAGTGAGATCAACACAAATAAGAAAAAAATAATAAAGTTCAAGAAAAAATTACAAATTACAATCAGCAATTAATAAAATCTATACACAGCTTTCGATTCAACAAAAATTTGGAATATCTTTTACAGATAAGTACATTTGGCAACAGCGGGTAAAATAGGAGGGCACTGAGCACGCAACCATGGCTGATTGTACCCAATTATTCTTCTCTCTCTTTCAATAAGTAGTTTTTATCATATTTTCCTTGTTGTCAATGTAATTGTGTAAATCGTATGTCGCGAATAGACTTTTCGCAATCTGTATATGCAATAATACGAGTAGTAGTGAAATATGTAAGAGAAGGGGGCAAACTTATGAAGTTTGAAAATATTTTCGTATAATGCCAACGACGCTGTTTGATACAAGGGTGATTATTACGAAATAAAACGAGATATATAATGTCAGTGGGGTTCGAATCTCAATCCTTCTCTTATACTAATAAGTAAATAATATTTTGATTGTCATTATTTGTATAAATTATGAATAAAAATTGATTACAAAAAACTTGTATGTAAATAGGCACTTGTTATGCATCTTGTTATGTATGGTATGTTTAAGATTGGGTGACTGTAAGTTAAAATTGTAGATTTATTTTTTGAGAAGATTTACATATCACAGTGACTTATTTTTATTAGTTATAAGTTGAAAAATAATACGTAGATTTGTATAGAATGAATGAAAAAAAGGCAAGTTCCACAAATATGAAAATAAACCGAATTCATTTTTATTTAATATATTTTTTCCACTACTAGCTGTGAAGTTGACAATTATTACTTCTTCTAGCCAACTGAGAAGTTGAATTTCTGTATTAGTAGTTAATAGTTTTTTCTATTATTAACGTGGGTCAATTATGGACAAATTCAAATATTTTGAGGATTTAGAGGAAGTAGTTCAACATAATCTTGTATACCTACCCAGGAGATTGTCTTCAACATATTTGCTGCTTGAAATTACCTATCAAGACAAAATTATTTGAATAAAAATGCCATTAGCTTAAAATTCGCGCTTAACCAAAAATGACTGATGAAATAACGAGTACGTTCATAATATATCGAAAACTGACAGTGTCCTTGTCAGTCAGAAGACGGGGCAAAGCTTCTCGTGGTGCGTTTGTGAATTATTTTTCATTTTTGTCTTAAATTTGGCTAGTAGTGGAAAAAATTGTATATACACCATGGTGGTGAAGACATTTATAAACCACGCAACCGTAATCCGCAAGGTCAATAATAATAGTCTTCACCACCTTGGTAATACTATTTTGTAGCTTAATCAATACATTATTGTAATTTTTCAAATACTTTTTCTGTACAAATATTTTTAGGGACCGATCAGCTCGCACTAAGTTTTTTTTATACGAAAGCACATTGTAAATATATTTTTAGTTACAACCAAGGTTCAGTATGATATAGATTTAAGTTTAAAACAATTATATACAAGTTTAAGTTCTGAAACATTGTCCTCCTCCATAGACTGTTAGAGTCGTGCAGGTCACATAAAATCCAATTGTCTAGGATGCTGTCAACATTATCATTAACCATCTCAGTCGACTCCACTACCATTCAAGAATCAAGTATCGCATATAATAACATCCTGAAATCGCTGATTTTTATGGAATCTATTCAAGTAAACTCCTTTATATGGTTTATATTCCAAGTCCTTTTTGTTTTTTTCTCTCATAATTACCTATTAGGGTGGCGCAGAAAACCAACTATTTGTTGTCTCGTGTAAAAAAATGCCAGTTTTTGATGTTTCAAGGGCTTGATCCAAAGGAAATGATTAAAATACTTACGTACTTTAAAGGAATAATATAGTATATTAAGTATTAAGAACGGTAAGGGTTGTTTACCGGTCGACAGCAATGTTTGGATGGATGGATTTTGCTGGAGACCGGTATTACCCTTAAAAAGTTTATTTAAATATTATAAATGATTAAATAAAATTATTGAGGTTCAAAAACATTATTTTGTTTGATTTTCAGTTCATCTCGTGGTGTATCGTTTTTTTTCATTTCATTCTGGGTAGTTTTCTTTATTCTCCCTGTTCTATATTTTGTCATTCTTATCTGCATTTTCAAAGTATCACTGGTAGCCTATTTTCAATATCTTCTACACCTCTTTCAATTGCTATCAATAGTTTTCTTCTTTCTTCCTTACACCTTGAATTTTTTGTTAATATAATCTTTTGTTCACTAAGCATCTTCAAATTATTTAATCTTTCTATTGCTTTCATCCATTTTTTTCTTTTCCACTATCTTTCCAAGCTTAATTTTGTTTTCCTCGTTTTCTACCTGTTATTTGAATCACTTATTTTGACTTGCCACTCTTTAAAGCTTGTTTAATATTGATTATATTAATTTTTCCTTTCTCTTCCTTAATTTTATAGTTGTCACTATTATATTGTTGAAGATTGATCCTACGCAATGGACCTAATTGAATCCAACTTAAATTTCAAGAATAATTATTTTCTTACTTCATTAGAAAACATTTTTTGTAGTTGTATAATTTTAAGGATCTTGGTTGTGACAGTTACAGTACCTTTTCCGAAACTAGCCAGCTTTGTGAAAATACAAAAAATGACTAAAATATATTATTAAATACAGTGCTCTGTACGTCTAGTTTAAGATGTTATCCGTAAATGTTGGTACAAAATTGAGTAACAATTGTTATTGTTATAATTTATTTCAGTTGAGTATTATATTTTTTAGTGTAGTTCACATTCTAGTGTGGAAATTATGAAAAAATATTGTACGTACTTTCTATATATGAGGACTCGATTGTGATCTCATGTTGTATTTGGGTAATATTA
>CAJUYI010001093.1:0-10249 GCA_910591695.1 Galerucella pusilla | reverse complement strand
AGTATTTTCTTAAATATCATTTCGTTATTATTTTTAGAGATAATAGATAGTTATTGGAAACACGAATTTACTGCCTTGTAGTTTATATTTTTGTAGTAAATAACATTCTTTTTACTCTGGGGCTATTGTATTAAAATTCATTCCAAGCTCTCTGCATCTGTTTTTTTGTAATTCATTTTGTTGAAAAAAATACGGAACATTTTCAGCTATTATAAACAATCATGGAACAAAGGAACAGAAACTAATAAAACTTGATACAAAACACTTCTAAATGTGTCAGAGTTAATGATGAATGTTGAAGTTTTTTGAAGAAACTGGAAACTCTTACATTCCACGTCTATCAACGATAGGATTGCGTAGTAGTTTCACAATATCCTGCTGAAGTACAGTATCATTTCAAGGGGCAAATGTGTTCTAGCAGCATTCCGAAGTAAATATTAAGTATTCAATTGAATAACCAATATAATATGTTTCTCTCAATTACTATGAACTTTTAAGTAAATAAAAATTGAATTATTACTCCTACATACCGCAAAAATAATATATTATTGCACGAACGAGGTAAATGTATATTGAAATTTGCATAAGAGCGAAACGCTCCCTTCGTTTATCTGTGCTTAACTTTAATCCAAGTTTGAATTTCGACAGTTTCTAGTGATGGCTCACTAGAATAGCATATTTCGAGCTCTGTATAATAGGTGGCACAAGAATATCTATTGAAATAGCCATTTTTAAACCGACTGTCACAATTGCCCCATTATCACATATACCCCACTTCACCTTAATTGTGATGACCTTAAAACATACTTAAAATTTGTTATTGAAACTCTCTATAAAGCCCGGTTCAGACGACTTGTTTACTTGGCGAATAATTGTTACTTGTGCATACTTGCCATGTCGTGTGAGTGGGTTAGAGCGCTTTCAGACGAGACAGTGGCCGGCCACTAGTGTCTGAAAAGAATCGCGCGGCTAAAATTTTATTGATATAAATAGACGCATTCACACGTGTCTCTGACCCACTAGTGTCCAGAGAGTGTCTGTGTACGGGCCACTCGTAATACCATAGACTTAATACCAGAGACAAAATATTTCATTGATAAAATGCTTTTTAAGGCGATCTATTATTGTTTTAAAAAAAGCTATAAGTGCAAGAAAGAAAGCATAGTCCTTGTCGGGCGCGTGCTCAAAATGACAACAGTGTAATTGGGCTGTTGATTTTCATCACCAGTGGGGCACGGTTCAAAATCTACCATCAATAATTAAATATATTATGTTTTTTTATTGGATCATGATTGCAGGATGTAATAAGGCAAGGAAAGTGAGAAATGTTTTATTGTCATTCAAAATTTACAAAAACTGTATAGACAAATCGATAAACAAGTTAAAACGTGAAAAAATAACAAAATAAAAGAGTGATATGGGTATATAAATGAATAATGAATTGAAATACTTATATGTATTTATTTATCCAGTTTTAAAATAATACCTAGTACAACGTACTCTAAACCATATACCAACATTGGTAGTCACAGCTACTTGTTTGGTGACTACTGGTGCTTAAGAAAATTGAGTTCATTTCATTAGATATCAGGTTTATCATTCACATTTGGATTGAATAGTTCAAACTTCGCAACGTTTAAACGATATTAACAATATAAATATTCTTACTTTAATATAAATATGAACAAATGAAAAATATATAAAAAGCACACAAAATATGAAAATTTGATAACTTATGATGTACTAGTAGACAGTCCTGTCCGAATGTTAGACTGCCCGCTATTCGTTTGGGTGTCATATTTGATTTCAACAATAATACAAATACTATGTGGTTTTCACAATGAGTCTTACATTTTTCAGATAATGTATTTTGTATACTAATTTGGTAGTGGTTTATTTAATTAACACCAAGAGATACCAAAACCCTTCTTCTACACCTCTGATATTTACAAACACTTATACCACGCCACGCCACCAAAAAGATAACCTCACCTACCTATGAAAAGTTAAATTTGGGTTTAAATGTTCCACTTTCTTACAGACAACACAAGAATTTACCATAATTTGTCAAAAATAGTCTCTCCTAGGAGCACTGGATCAAGAATATTCATTTACAAAAATGAACTTAAATAAAATAATCCGTACAAATTAACAACAAATACTAAAAACAGAATAAAATGGGTATTTAGATGATGTCAGATGGACGTCAGATTTTATAAAATTATGTAATACGTCTGACGTTATAGATAATCAAATAGCATATACCTCGGTGGTCGAGTGGTAAGCATGCCAGACTCTCACGCGATAGACCTGGGTTCAATCCCCTTGATTAATTTTATTTTTAATAATTATTCTGCTCGATATTGATAACGACATCAGGTAGAAACTTGAAATATTTAGCAGAATATTCATTATTATAGATAATGGTACGGTACCCTTCGTGCGGGAGTCCGACTGGCAACATCTACTTATAACAGCATCGCATATTTAAAAAGGGAAACCTTAGCATTATACAAGTTGTACATTTAAGAACTGCACGTTCATCACATAAAATTGAATTGGTGGAATTATGAATAAAATTTTTAATTTGAAGTTACAGTTTATTGAAATGTTCATTTCCTAGATTTTTCCTTAAGTGGGTCGTAGAAAAAATATACTGTTCGACTCGTGTGGATTGTCCATATCACACTCGAACGATTGAGCACTCTGCCTACGGCGTCGGGCTCAAACTTCGTCCTCGTGCGATATGCCGTCATATCCACACTAGTTGCACAAACTACTATTGTGTTGAATTGAATCAGATACACGTGTACGACTAGTGCCTCGTGTGAAAGTTTCTTTTTACGGGACACTTTTAGTATCTTGTTTCTAGTGGCCGGCCACAAAGTGTCTCGTCTGAAAGCGTTCTTACTTGTACCTGCTTGTACAATTATTTGTCACTCGTTGGTTTTCCATTTCGGGTCGGTAAAAATGGTCCGAGTCAAAGGAATCACGATTACTCGTACACTTGCCAAGTACATACTTGTCTATACTTGTAGAGGCGCTCTAACAAAATGCACAAATAATATGCTTTCATGCACTAGTGCGACTTTTCATTTAGTTTTCAAAGACTACCAGAAGCGTGCATACATTTTCCAGATTGTTCCTTTTTGATTGAAATGGAGTGAACAAATGAGATTGTGTTGGAGTTTCTTGTTTTTTCTTAAATGAACCGGTCATTTGGATCGCTAAACATAGCCGCTATCTATAATGGCATCAGCCACACGACTGTGCTCTATTCATTTGTACATTACATCAAGTTTTTTTTCATTTTGCCAAATGTTAGCGATAGCGTACTTGTAAACTGTACCTACATGTCGTGTTCGTGCTCGCAAAGCTCGTATACTTGCCAAGTATGCAAATAATTGTGTATTCGCCAACTACACGAGTCGTCTGTTCCCGGCTTAATGACCTTATATTCAGAGCTGCTTGGGTAAAATTGGTTTTAAAAATGTATCCTTATGTATTTACGCATTTACTAAAATCATCATTATTTTATTTTTAAACTAGAAAGATTACTCTTTTTTTTATTTGGCAGAGGAAGAACGGATAACTTAAGACTGTCATTGAAAGGCGAAAAAAGTTAGGTTGTGTTGGGTTGTGTCACAGATTACTTACATATTGTGGAACATGAAATAAAGGTCGGGATAGTGCACTGCAGTAAGGCCAGTAAACGAATAACGACAACCACATCAAATGCTCATGTGTATGTCACTATAAGGGCAGCACTATTACTGCTTGACCTTATAAAAGTTCCAATAATTCCTCAATATTCATTTGATATGTTATAGCTATGGTTTATTTACGAAAAATGCAGTGACGTCGCAAAAAAAAAATTTGTGACACTGCTATACTGTAAGAAAGCTAGAAATGTCAATCAGGCACTCTTCTTTTTTATACTTCAACGATTTTAAGAAATAAGTTCACAGCGTTGATGTTCTATGTCAACCCTCATGTAGCTAACTTCTCTTTAAGGCTATGTACGTCACAGTATAAATGGCGAACTATTTAAATAATCCAAAAGTTGAATTCTCATATCGACATATAAAAACATTAAAAATAATTGATTCCCCATTATAATTTCGTCCACCACTATCAACATTTTAAGAAAACACCACATTTTTGTTAAGTTTAACACCTGATTGATTTAAAAAAACTGAACGCTCATCTTTCCAAGAATTATATATTACTATATATCTAATTTACTTTTCGATTTAAGCCTACTTCCATATTTTTATGACAGTGTATATAAACAATTCAGGTACGATTAGTGTCACATTAAATGATGCCTCGTAAGCCATATATCACAATATTATCTAGATTTTCGTTATTGAAAAATGATGTTTTTAAATTTTTACAACGCTTATTTATTAAAAGCAAAATGTGATAGTTTAACAAAGAAATATTAACTGCCAAACAGCAAAACGGTGTCCTGGATTTGCGTAACATATGGTTCAGAGATAAAAAAGGCTTAATGATCAATTTCAAATACAATATTTTTCTATTACTTTACTAATGTATATGTGGTGTTATTCTGAATTTACTTGTTATTTGACAACTTTGTCTGATTGCTGAGGAGGTAAACAGATGCAATTATTTTATTTCCTGATTTGTAACATTGGCGTACTAAATATTTTTCGGATAATATTATGCTATTTTCACAATGGTATAGTTCTTTTCAATATCTAAGAAACTGGCTTGACCTGAGATGAGATGACATGCATTCTTATTGAAAAAACATTATTTTTCTACTACCGTGTGTAAAGTACGTACTTTAGACACATTTTCATGTGATTCATGTGATTGTCGACAATATTCACATTCGTCAAAAAAAAGGCTACTTTACACACTAGTTACATAAATATTTTCATCTTTTTCATTGAATGGAATTAAAAAAAAATTGCAACTACTTATACCGGGTGTCCCAAGTTATAGTATATAGGCAATATCTCGCTTATTTGACAAGATAATTAATAAATAAAAAACTGTATTGAATGGCATTAAAGTACCTTCCTAATGACTTATAAAAAAATGTTTTACGTGGTAGCTACCCAGGGTTGTGCAAAAGCCCACTTTTTTAGAAAAAGACGACCCACTGGGATTTTCCTGGGTTTTTGTGGGTTTTTGAAAAATTTTGGGTTTTTGCAAATTTAAAAATGCCGCGCTTTTATTAGTAAATACTGGAAGTTATCAGTTGCCTGAATGCATTGATGCCAAAACATGCAATTTTAAAGACGCAACTGCAATTGTTTGTTATGAAAATAAATAAAATATGAAGTATGGATGGCTTTATGTTTATTCAAATATGATTAATAACATTTTCGCATGATTTTAGTTTTATTAATTTTACTTAATTAATGTATATCTTGGTTTAAATTATAAATTAAGGGTTAATGTGACTTTTCCTCATGTAATGTGTATTGTGTATTGGCTTTGGCAACTCTGTTAATAAATTAGTTTATGTTTGTTTATGCGGCTGCACAATAAGTATCCGCAATTTGTGCCCGGTTTTTTAAGTTATTGTATGTCTGACTGTGACATATTTTCAAAGACCATGTTTGAAAAAGGAATCCTAAAAAATTTCAATGGGTGCAAATGGTGGCTTTTGAATAAATATAAGTTTATGCAAAAGCAAAAGGATTTAAAGAAACAAAATGAAAACGATGAAACTTCAATAAAGAAGTATGAGAACCTAGTTGATATGTGCTCTTTCTTTTCAAACTTGCATAGCTGTCCAGCCTCAAGTGCATCAATAGAACGCATTTTTCAACTCTTGGTCATGTTTGGTCAAAGCTCCGAAATCAGCTAGGTGTTGAAAAAGTATCGAAGATGGTGAAAATTTACAGATTTTTAAACAAACCATCCAACCAAACCAAATCCAAATAATTTTATAATAGGTATAATGTTATTGTTATCACTTTATTAGTATTACTTAATATGTACTTAGAGGAACAAGGTTTTCATTTTGTAATTGTATTACATCTCCATTTTGTATTTTTTCGTTTGCTTTTAGATTTTTAGAATCTGGAATCTTGATTTTTTGTTTCTCCTGACAAAATTAAAATTAAATGTAAAAAAAACAAGATATTTTTTTTTTAAATAAATTGGAAATTAGATTTGAAATGCATCGGTGTTTCATGTTTCTTAATTCTTAGTTGTTATAGCAAATTTTATTACAAAAACTCATCTGGATTTTTTTTATAACAAAGACCCACAATAACCCACCCATAAAACCCAGGGGGTTTTTCTAATGAGGGGTTTTTCTATACAACCCTGGCTACCACTCACTTCTTATTTTCAAATGGCACCACCTGTATATTGTCATTGAAAATTGCGTGTCGTTCCATTTGGAATACAACGAATAGCACATACTTGGTATTGTTTTCAATTAATAATAATAAAAGCATCAATATTTCATGAAGTATCAATTTTAACTGAAATACCTCTGATGCAATTCAAAAAACCAATAAAAAATTACAGCAAGTGTTCAAAATTATTTCCTGCAGAATCCTTGCAAGCTGCAAAAAGTGTTAAAAGTGTTGTGCAGGCACCGTCTGAATCATAGCTGGTGTAACGCTACGAGATGCTAAATCATAAAATACTTCAACACAAAATTGTAACTCTCACGTTGCCAGCAGTGACTACTATTTTAAAAGCCATCTGAAGTTTGGCCGCAGGAACTATAAATTTCAGCGGGAATTTTAAATATCAAACTAAGGGTGAATTTTATCTTTTTTAAAAATGAATAGACTATTCCAAAATAACACAAAATGCTGCTGTTTATTAAAAAATATAAATCGTGACTGATAGTCACCAAAGCTTGCCAAATATTCTCTTATGTTCAGGTCTGATGCGAAATTACAATTCTTAGTCCAGTAAATGAAGGCGAAAAATACCGTCAACATGGGCATCTGGTCCAGCAAGAAATTTTTTTTTATTTGCAGGTGATAGTAGGTTCATTTAACCCCCAAAATGTCAGGTTCCTGAAATTTGTGGGAGGGTCGGAAAATGGCTCTAGAGATCCCGAAAATCCGTTTTCCGCCGATATCTCCCGAATTACGATCCCTAGAGAATTTTTGTTCAAACAAAAAATGAAGAGCAGTTCATTACCTACAAAAGTTGTCTCTACAATTTTTTTCGATACACTTATATTTTTTGCAAAAATGGTGGTTAAAGAGTTCGCAGTTTTCTGAAACTTAAAAACTGACGTTTCTAGTCCTCGGGTAACCGTTGTAACGTCTTCAGTCAGAGCTTGATCACAAATAAAACATACGGGCGTACTAGAATCCTCTGCGACTTCCATTTTTCTACAGGAATGAACAATATTTATCAAATCATTAAATGTCATTTCACCCACAACAATATCAATGATCTTAATTAAAAAAAATGAAACCTCACCGTGTGCTCCAAAAAAAAGAAGCTCAAGAATTTTCAATATTTCCCTGTGTTTTTTAGCAATAAAAATTTCAAAATTTATTATTTAATAATAACAATAAAATTAATAATGACTTGAATTTCACTTTTTACACTGGAATACTACTAATTTATTCTTTAAAAATCACGAAAGAGATAGTGTTCACATGTAAAATTGTCAGTTCTGTTGTTGACAAACAATGCAGCAGAAAGCATCCACGTGTACACGCACTATAGCAGACGCCGTCGACCACACTATAGATGGGTGGCGTGGCGGCGTGCGAAATTAAAATGAGGCATCCCTTACAACAAATTTAGAGGCAAATTTCTTTTTAATGCATCAAATAAAATACTTGATACACATATCAAAGGAAAGTTCAGAATGTGACCTTTCATCGGGTATGATGCTTGACCGGAGAGAATTTTACTGTAAAGAGGAAAAACTGCTCGAAAAAACTCAGAAGAATAGCTGTCTTCCCTCAAGAAACTGGAAATTTCCCCGATTTTACTGAAAACCCAGGGGTCTGGGCCAAAAAACATTATACCATCAGCAAAAGGATATTCTAGCCTTTCTTCCAATATCAATTATAAGCGGGTTTGACAGTTAATCATCGAGAAATTCCCGATAAACCAGAGCGCTCGGGAAAACACCAGAAATCCACAAAAATCGCCTCTTGGAAAACACATTATTCAAAAAAATACGGGCGAATTATTGGTAGCATTGCTTCGGAATAAATAAAGTACCTACCAAAGAACCATTATCCAATAGGATTGGCTGAAATAACTCTTAATAAAAATAATATGAATAAATCCATGGAAGCATTAAAAAATCTAGCAAAGATGAATTTTGGCCTGGTTTTCCAATGACCCAGGAGCACAAATTGAGTGGATAAAAACACGCCTTAGTAGCCACAGATACCTTCTTTCACCCGCACTTTGATTCATTAAAAAATATTGATTTTCACGCGAGTTATTATAAAATTAGTAATTTACTTGGGGACGTCAAGCCCCCAGAGCGTGCTCTCTATAAGCCGGCCTGGAGCTCAATTTTGGGTCGGCGTTCGGGCCATTTATCTCGAAAACTATAAAATTTTTCGAAAAAATGCTGGGAATCATTTTTGTGGGTAAGGAACTGCTCTTTATTTTTCGTCTGAAGAAAAATTCTCCAGTGGTCAAATATCGGCAGATATCGCGGGAAAACGGATTTTCTGGAATTTCAGAGCCATTTTCCCACCCTACCACAATGGTCAGGTACCTGACCTTTTGGGAATTTAATGTGCCTACCATAACCTGCAAATTCAAAAAAAATTGCTCTTGCTGGACCAGTTGTCCATGTTGACACCTTCGTTTACTGGACTATCTAGGTTGAAGTATTTTATGATTTAGTTTAGATGATCTTAAAGAACGCATTCGTGAAGCATGTCGTAGCGTTACACCAGCTATGATTCAGACGGCCTGCACAATAAAGCTTTTAACACGTTTTGCAGCTTGCATGGATTCTACAGTAAATAATTTTGAACACTTGCAGTGTTCGTTTTTTGAATTGCATCAGAGGTATTTTAGTTGAAATTCATACTTCATGAAATATTGATGCTTTTGTTAATATTAATTGAAAAAAATACCATGTATGTGCTATCGTTGCATTCCAAATAGAACGACACGCAATATACAGGGGTTTGAAAATGAAAAGTCAGGGAAAGCTACCACAGAGCTATCAAACGTAAAACATTTTTTATAAGTCATTAGGAAGGTACTTCAATGCCATTCAATACATTTTTATTTATTGATTATCTTGTCAAATAAGCGAGATATTGCCTGTATACAACAACTTGAGACACCCGGTATAAATAGCAATAGCGTTAGTATGAACCTCTTCACCTATGGTGAGCGAAAGAATATTATTTCTACCGACTTAATGTCCACCCACAATAATTATTAAATTTCTTTAACGATTCCAAAAATATCTTTCCCGAATCATGTTCTGCAAACAAAATAACTTCTGCTGATTGGCAATAGGTTTAGCTGCTTATTGGCAAGGTCCATCTGTTACAGAAACTTGATTAAAAGACTTTTATAACTTTCCGTTGCCCGAAATAACAGTCACTTAATTCTGCCGGTCGCTATTAGTTTACTTAAACGCCTAGTTAGAAGATTATGGTGTGTTTGCTCAACTGATTGGAACATTGGGATTGTTTACAGTGCCATTTACTTTCTGTTAGAAATTGTTTTGTCCTTCCTCCTTTCAGAAGGATATTCTTATATTATCCACGTTGTCACGTATTCTAAATAATGGCTTGGATGTATTAAGCTGTCTTTCCAATTACGTTTATATTACTTCACAAAAAATACAACACAATACATTTTTTTGGCTAACCCTATAAGAAATATTGAACTAAGCCTATCACTGGAAGTGTTAAAGTTGCTTTTCATGATAATTTAAAATATGGAAAAAAATAGGGGCAAGTAATAATTTTATTTATACAGGGTGGTCCTTAAGTAATAGAAGTACATAGAAGTACAGTACAATCTTCACTTCAAAATATTGATATTATGGGAGATACAGGGTCTTTTTTCTCTTATTTTTTTGGGAATCAAACCACAATAATGTTTTTTATTTTTTTATTTCGACGTTTCGGTAGCGTTCCAGCTACCATTGTCAAGATTAACTAGTAATAAAATAATTTCTGGTCCCTATCTGACACAACGAAAAAAATATGACAACTAGTCAATCAATAATATTTTGAAATTTAAGACTACAAAACTTTGTTGTCAAATTTTATTAAGGTCCATTCATAGT
>CAJUYI010001092.1:36509-69300 GCA_910591695.1 Galerucella pusilla | reverse complement strand
TATCGTACACACTACATTTTTCTAACGTAATTTCATTGAATAATAATCATGTAGTTAATCACTAAAATGTGATTATCTCTAAAACCGTTAGGATTTGGGGATACTAACAGGTATACCTTTTATTTGTTGTAATAATGTGGCTTCAATGATTTTTTACAGAAGTAGCGCTAATGTGATAGGAAAAAAAGTTTTGCGTACATTTATGGCGCATACGTGGCCTATGTGGCGCCCTCTACAAAATACATCAAAATAGGTACAAAATTATGATTTCTCATATCAAAAAACCCCCAACTTCAAATGTTTGTGCATATACGTCAAAAAGCGTTAAAGTTATTGTGAAAAACGAAAATTAAAATTTTACGTTCAACACCCTGTATCTCTCTTAATATCAACATTGTATAAAGGCTTATTGGTTTGAATCGCAATATTTTCAAGTGAAGAATGTACTGTACTTCTATGTACAACTACTTACGAACCACCCTGTACAGGGAAGCTGAACAACTAAACGTGGTTATTTTGTGACTATTTTAATTTTTTTAATGCTTTTGTCATTGGTTCAACATATTTTTGTTAAAACTCCCTATTGTTCGATTCTCCCTGAAGTTCTGTGACCAATTTTCTCAATTTTTCGTTATTTTTTTTATTATGCTGTCCATATTATATAATTTTTTTATTTATTCTTATTGTTTTCTGCGGTAAACAAACAATAATATAATGTATTGAAGTTTTGGCATCAACCACTCGATTGTTTCACAAAATAAATAAAATATTTTCAATTTCACGATTTTGGGATTACATATAAAACCATTCAAGGAATAAACAGAAAAGCTGGAATTCAATTTCTTTGCAGATATCCAAATATTCCATTTTTCCATCTATTGTTCTCCATTTTTTTCCAGGCAAAAAAAACAGTTATTTTCGTCAATACCTCTCGGCTAAAAATAAAATCAACTTTATCTTGTATTTGCATATTATTCCGAATAATAAATTACAGGATTTGCATTCTGTTTGAAGTGTCTTCAATTATTTCACAAGTACCTATGCCTGGATGGAGAAATGAGCGTATGTAAATAATTGTCACTCATCTTGTCACACTGTAAGAAATTCTTGTGATAATGTTTTACTGGATATAGTAACCAATCAAATTACTTAATTTCAAGTCATGTGTCAAATTTCATCCAATCACCGCTGTATTACAGCGATAATACCCTACATGTGGTGTTTTCAGTTTGGTGTTCACTTTTTATTAAACATTAATTAAACGTCAAACTGACAACTGGATTAAAAATAACGCGAAGATTAGGTATTGCATCTAACGATTCAATTAAAGTATCAATTGTACTTTTCACAAGAGTAGTTTTAAATAAAAATGAATACTATTTGATTAAAATTGATGAAGTTTGTATTGAAAATTATTAAACATCAGATTGGCAATCAATTTTTTGAAAGCTACGAAGTAAAAAATTATCTTATCGAATACTCCTCGGGTCTTGATAAATACTTAAAATTTTGTCGTAGAGAATCCTTCAAGCGTGGTGCTCAAAGACACGCTTTCAGCATTCTCTATGACAAAATTATCTCGGTATTATCAAGACCGTAGGGGTATTACTACTGAAAATAATTAAATTTATGTTTAAAATAATTTACTTTTTTATTCATCAAAGGTTTTGCAAGTAAGATATTGAATATTTGACAACTTTTTTATTTCCAATTTTTTTCAAACAAAATCTGGAAAATTAATAGCTCGGTTTCCTGGGGGTGACATTTACAACATCTGTGATTCAGCGATTAAACAGCTTATTACGAAAGACCTCTTAAATCTCCAACGTACCCGTGTATATTTATCACTGGAGCTCTCGCCATATTTTATCCCCAGCTCTTCTGCCATTACTTCCCCTTTGCACTTTCGCAATAATTTATGAAAAATTTATCCCGAAAAGTCATAGCATTAGGCCGAAGCTACAAAATTATTATATCATCGAACTTAATACGTGTGCAAAATTTCAAACTACTACATTTTATTTGGTAAATATAATCTATACAAGTGAAGCTAATAAAGATGTAAATGGTTTTGGGTAGCGGCCAACTTATCGAACTTGGTTAATACTTGGATTAAGAAAACATATCGGATATCTACAAGAGCCGTAGAGCAGTGGCATAGTGGATTAGGTCGTTAATACTGTTTTCGATAAATGATGATCTTTACAGTTAGTAGCATTTTTTCTTAAGTCAAAATAAGCCATCATTCAGTAGCGATTCGTGAGGGGGGACAGACAAAATCAACGTCTGAACTATGATAGTCCAAGATCCCAGAGCGATAGGA
This sequence comes from Galerucella pusilla, assembly GCA_910591695.1. Taxonomy (NCBI): domain Eukaryota; kingdom Metazoa; phylum Arthropoda; class Insecta; order Coleoptera; family Chrysomelidae; genus Galerucella; species Galerucella pusilla. The sequence goes on along the minus strand of CAJUYI010001092.1, from coordinate 66,977 downwards.
CATAACTTATTTTCAAATAGATGAAATGTTAGGTTCTCAGTAGCATCCCGTGTGCTTTGAATACCTGTGTGTTTGTGGACCTAGCCTAAGGGCACCTAGGCAGGTATCAGGTGAAAAAGGTAACTGAAAATAAGAGTTACTTAACTTAAATTTGTATGTCTGATTTTTATACAGTGTGGAAACCACTTAAGGAATAAAATTCTTTGTCATTATTTTAGAAAATTATAAAAAATGCTGAGACACGTCAAATTTCGAATTGAGTTGTGCGTTATGTAAACATAAATTTAAATGTACAGGGTGATTCACGCAAGTATGCCAAAGTCGGTGTTTTTTTTAATGAAACACCCTGTATATTTGCATATTTTTGAAATCCTCTCAATGAACCGATTCCAACAAACTAAATAATGTATGGTCAATTAGGAATTATACAGGATGAAATTTTAAAATTAATAATTTAGTACACTTGAAATATTGGTACTTTTTTTAATTAGCTAAATATGGATTTATCAAAAATCTAAACTAACTAATTATTAGACGTATTTGTATATTAACCAAAACCTGCTACGCCCATGAATTTTATCGTGAATACCTAAAAATTGCCTAAAAACGCCAATAATTAGACAAAATCGGTAAACAATGTGAATTGTTTTCAATCGGTTAATAATGTGGATTGTTTTCTATTCTGTCAGTTGTTGATGTGTTGACAGTTTATACTGAAAAAGTAAAATCTTTGTCAAACACTCTTTCCTTGTCGACATAACAATGAAATATTTAACTGAGACTCACCGAATTGAGATTTTAAAGATGATCGGGTACGGGGATAACTGCAGAAGTCAAGTTGAAGTGGCAAACTTATTTAATCACAGGTATCCCGAATTACCTAATATTTCACAAAGTACTGTGTCTAAAATTCATGTACAATTCAGAGAACTTGGACATGTCAAACCATTGAAAAGAAAACCACACTTCGTTGAAGATGATGTGAAAGTGGATATTTTGTTAAGTGTCGAAGAGAATCCAACTTCAAGTACACGTCAAATTGCCCGTGAAAATAATGTTAGTCATACAACTGTTCTAAGATGTCTTCATAAAGAAAAACTTCATCCCTACAATTTAACTTTGGTCCACGAGTTAACAGAAGACGATCTAGATCGTAGAATGGATTTCTGTGAAGGATTGATGAATAAGCTGAACAGAAATGAGATAGCTCTTGGTACCATTATTTTTTCTAACGAATCAACATTCACATTGAATGGAGAGGTAAACCGACAGAACTGTAGATATTGGTCAGCAGAGAATCCTTATTGGATGCGTGAGACACATACTCAGTACCCTCAAAAAGTGTACGTTTCAGCCTGTATCATGGGCGACCATATTATCGGTCCTATATTGATAGATGGAAATTTGACAGCTGAAAAATATTTAAATATGCTTAGAAATGAAGTTATTCCTGCGTTGGCAAACTTATATCCCAACGCAATAGATCCTAGCTTACCGAATGAAAATGTTGTTGGTTGCAGCAAGTCGGGGCAACACCCCATTATGCTTTAATGGTAAGAACTTATTTAGATGAAATCATCCCCAATAAATGGATTGGACGGAGAGGTACTATTGAGTTGCCAGCTAGATCGCCAGACCTTACGCCGTTGGATTTTTTTCTGTGGGGTTATGTCAAGAACAAAGTATATGCAATACAACCAACTAGCTTTGTAGACCTCAAATACAGGATAACTACATAAATACGGAATATTTCACCTCAAATTTTGAACAAAGCCAAGGAGGAGTTCTATAGGAGACTGTGCTATTGCCAACAACTAGGTGAAGAACATTTTGAGCATTTATTTTAATGTATTAAAATCAAATACATCAGGTATTTTATGTATGTGTTTAATAACTGTAAAAATAAAAATTTCATCCTGTATAATTCATAATTGACCATACATTATTTAGTTTGTTGGAATCGGTTCATTGAGAGGATTTCAAAAATATGCAAATATACAGGGTGTTTCATTTAAAAAAACACCGACTATGGCATACTTGCGTGAATCACCCTGTACATTTACATTTATGTTTACATAGCGCATAGTTTCCACACTGTATAATTTAATCTGGAGGAAAAGTATCAATCATCAAGTTTTTACCTACGATCCTAATTAAAACTGCAAGTAAACAACAGTGCAATAACTAGAAAGATAAACGACTAGAATGTATAAACTAAATCAATATTTTCATTATTTTGTTGATTCTACGTGAATTTATTAATATCAATACGAAGCCAAACAATTCTAATAATTCTAATTTATCTATTGCCGACGAACGGTATTTAAATACAAAGCTCCAACAACACCAAAAATCGTTCGCGAAAATGGAGGAATGAAGCGTTGATATCATTTCCATTTCAAATTTCCACTGGATTGGGGGATCGAAGTAAGAAGTAAAGGAGGGTGGAATTTAGATTGGAATGGAACAGAGAAAATTTTCTTTGTATATTGTTTTTCTTTGGAAAGAAGATATCAATTGGCAATTTATTTTATAAGATAAATTTGTATTTACATTGAAGCATCTTATTATTTAGATTCAGAATGAAAAATTACCATTTATAACGATTGCTATAGGAACCAGCGAAATCGAATTCATGACCTACCTTTACAAACACACTATATTTACAAACATCACAACGTATGATGAATCCATTTCCATTAGCAAAAAAACTACATGTCTCGTTCCGCTGTCAACCGGTTTTTTTTTCTAGCAAAGTTTCATAATCAAGTCGTATGGTGTGATTAATTAGATATTCTGTTTGTGTAGCCTCGCGTAAAGTTTGGGTTAAATGGTTTCATTTTATACATTGGGTTGATTCATAGCGCTAGCGCGTTTAACAGAACGCCAACATAAATTTTACTTTCCACGGGGAATATTATCTAGCTCACATTTATTTTTTAATTACTGAAAATATTGGAAAACTATGAAAAACCGTCAGTCGTACAGGGAAAAATATTCAAAAAGCATGAAATATTTAGGGTATTTATTTAAAAAAACTGTTTTTCACGAAAGCAAATTGTGATATTCATAAATATTGTTGGAATTTGTGTGAAATGAAGGAATGAAGAAGGACTAAAGCTCAAGGTTTATGTCCAAACTCTAGGATCGTTCCAAGAATCATGGATCCATTTAGAATTAATTTCAAATATGTTCTTGCCTTTGCGCCTATTTGGGAATATCTTAAACACGTTTTTTGTAGGTCTAGTGAAATTTCTAACATCACATCGGAAGGCAACACTTACGTCTGTACATGTTTTTATTATAATTAAATATGGCTCTTTGGAAGTCGCTTCTTCTGCGAGTTTCTGATTTATATATAATAAAGCAAAATTTTGATTATAAGTTTGAAATTAACGTCGAAAATTTTATTTACGTTGATTATGAACGTTGTTTTTGAAGTTTGGTGAAGTTTAAATAAGCACGCATTTCATAAATAATGTTTGACAGTTGACGGAAGTAATGATTATACTTCAAGCAAACTAACTTTCGATTTACCAATTACGTGAACAGTATTCTGAGAGTTTGGTACCACCTTCAGTCAAACTATAATTAGTTGAATGTTTGAGTGTCAGATTGTAAATAATTATATGGTAATTATTCCATTACTAGCAATGAAATTTGGATAGTAATAGTAGTATGAAAACTACATGATTCACTGTTTATTATATTTCAATGGAATTAAGCAACAAGAAGGGATGGGATCCAAATACCATTACCAGACTTGGAAAGAATGCTATTCAATAGTACACAGACGGCTCAAAAGCAATAGAAGGAACGGAACAGAAACCAAACACTCTGAAAGCTTGGGAAAAACCCCAAGTATCTTTCAAGCGGATATCCACGCCATAAGAAAGTGCGCCCAGTTCAATATTGATAAAGAATACAGAAGACAAAGGATTTATCATAATGTCGGACAATCAAGCAGCCATTAAAGCACTGAGCTCTAGTGTAATCAGTTCCAAAATGGTGTGGGAATGTCTAGACAAACTTAATGAACTAGGCGAGAACAATATAGTCACCTTACTATGGATTCCAGGACACACTGGAATAAAAGGAAGTGAAATAACAGATGAACTAGCAAAGAGGGGGACTGAAATACCTTTCTGGGGGCCTGAACCCTTTTGCGGAATCAGCCCCAATATAATATTAGAAGAAATAGGTAAAGCTGAGAAAAAGAGAAGATCTGACCATTGGAAAGATCTAGCGTGGCTTATACAATCAAGGACTCTTCTGGGTGACATTGTTTTTAAAATAGATATAATTACATTGAATTATTTAATAATAAACAATTTCAATGGTTTTCTTTTTATGTAATGCCAAAAGACATCAAACATTTATAAGGCTTGCACCTTATTCCGCTCGGGGCAATGACCCTCGCGAAATAATTTCAGTGCTCGGTCAATAATAATCGCCTTCACTAATTTGGTGTAGGATTTTTCCAAAAAGAAGTGATGGAAATCGCAATTTTTTGTGGATAATGTTATAAATGGGTTATTCGATTTTTCATATTGGACAATTTATCTGATTCCAGAGAGAAAAAAGTTCCAAGAAATACAAATCTAACGAGAGCTTTGAAGTTACCTAAGCTGCGTAACCGAATTTGGAATTATTATAGCGAAATGGAGCATAAAAAGAAATATAATATATAAATTTAAAGAAAATGTCTTTGTGCGTTACAAAAAAGAATAGGTTCAATTCAAAAAGATTTCTATGGAAGAAGTAATGTAATTTACAACATAATACAATTTCTACAGAAAGTCGTTTTAAAAAGACAATTGCTACGTTCGCGTATTTAGATAAAATATGAATATTTCCGAAAGTGGGACTAAAAGAATATACAGTCGTAACGCAAAATCGATAAGACATATAAGTGAACGTATAATTTTAGAAGCAGGTGGAAAAAACGTCTGCATCGATGAAACTGGATTTATTTTTTCTCTCGCAAAAATTGAGATCAGCATAAAGACAGAAATCTTTATTAAAGCTGGAAGAAAAAGGTCTTGTCAATTCAAATCAACTATCAGCTCTATTCAGGAATTTTAAATTTTGAATACCTGAAAATATCGAAGGCTCCTGAAAAGTCGCTAAAGACTTCACTTTGGGCTCACTTTGTGGGTCACGGCAGAGATTTTTAAACGAGAAAAGCCTAACGCGATTGGGTTTATGGAATGGGGGAAAATGCCCCTCTAAACCCTGGAAAACGGGTTTCTCGCTAACATATGGCTCAAGATGCGAATTAGAGAATTTTTCTAAAGATAAAAAAATGAAGATCGTCTTATCTACAGAAATGATCCTTATCATTTTTTTCGAAAATTTGATAGGTATCGAGATAATGAGATTTTCTAAGTAAAAAAACTGTGACTGAAATTGAAAAAATGATCTGACGTTTTTTTTAAATAATTTTTTTTCTGTCAGCTGAACACAGAATAATTTTTGAATCGTTGTGACACTTACACGTAAGTAGTTTCTGAACAGTCTCCTCATTTCAGCTGCTGATGCTCTGCCTGTAGGAATTCTGTTGTCTATGCATTAACTTGTAAGCGGGCGGACAAATTGTTCCATAACTCGGCAAAAAATTGACATTTTACGATGATTCAAAGTTCATCACAATGGGAAGACTCGTAACTATCATTCCATGTGACTTGCAGCTCGTTCGTACTTGACAAAAATATTTTAAAAAGCGGTCAAAGTTTTCTCCACAAGATTTTGGGACTATTTCATCAATTTGTTCATATTTAAAAAAAATAGTCTTTTATCCTAATTTTTTTATAATGGAACCTTAGGAGGTCTTGAATGATCTCAGTAATTTTTTCTAAATATCTTTTAATAAAAAATTGATTTGTTTATTTATTTATTTAAAAAAAGTCTGGTTTTCACCGGTGTGATCAATTTCCCTAATTTCTTGAAAATGATTGGATTTTATTAGAAATCAAAAAGCATATTTGAAAACTAGACACTCTAAGCTTTAAAACGATGTGCATTGAAAAGCAATATATAGGAAGATCAATTTTTAAATCACGCTTGTTCCACATATTGTACAGAACTCCGAAAACGGCTGGAAAATGTAAATAAACTCATCAATTTTTTATCAAAACGCAAGAAAGATATTAAAAAAAATCTCTGAGATCATTCATTTTTTTAAATATGATCCAAAATGAAATAGTCTCAGAATCTCGTGGAAAAAAAACTTGCAACATGCCCAGGATGTATGGAGCAAGCTTAAGTGTCACAACCTTGGCGAGTATGTGGATCTTTATATGAAGACCGACATCATGCTTCTCGTTGAAGTCTTCGAAATGTTTAGAGCCAGCAGCCTAAAGTCCCATAAACTCGATCCTCCCCACTATTTAACGTTACCTGGCTATACATGGGACAGCATAATATACTGGGATAAAATTAGAGTTGCTAACCGATGCTGACATGTTTCTTTTCATCGAGATGGGAATACGTGATGGATTGAGTCAAGTTTGCTCCAAGAGGCGTGCCAAAGCTAACAATTCCTACGTCAACAACTATGATCCTTCAAAACCCCGTACGTTCATGATGTACTTTGATGTTAATAAGCAGGTTAGTTATACTTAAAATGCGAAGTAAGACTAATATTTTGTTTCTGTTACAGTATGGCTGGGCGATGAGTCAATATTTACCGTATGGTGGTTTCGAATGGACTAACACTAACATCGACGTCACCACGGTAGCAGATGATTCACCTGTGGGATATATATGCTGGAAGTAGAATTAGAGTATCCTCAGCACCTCCATAAGGATATACCCTTTTGTCCGCATCATATAAACCCAAAGACGATGGAGCCTCCGAAAAAAGTAGAAGAACTAACAAAATTGATGGCTACACTTCATCAAAAGAAGAAGTATGTCATTCACTACAGGACTCTAAAGCAGGCTTTTTTGAATATTTTTGTAAAGTACCTACGGACGAGCTGAAAGTCACATGGATTTATCAGGAAGTGTCAATTTTTTGCCGAGTTATGGAACAATTCGTCCGCCCCCTGCATAGACAGCAGAATTCCTACAGGCTGAGCAGCAGCTGGAATGAGGAGACTTTTAGGTCTCATTATCTCGATAAATATCAAATTTTCGAATAAATGATAGAAACCATTTCTGTAGATAAGACGATCTTCATTTTTTATCTTTAGAAAAATTCTCTAATTAGCATATTGAGCCAGATATTAGCGAGAAACCCGTTTTCCAGGGTTTAGGGGGCCATTTTCCTCCCCTTCCGTAAACACTTAAAAACACCTGCCTTGACCTACAAATTGAGCCCAAAGTGAAGTCTTCAGGGTCTTTCCAGGTGCTTTGACCCTTCATTTACTGGACTATAAGCATAAGTTAAGATATTTGACGAAGTTTTGTTGAGAATCTGATCAATTGAGAGTTTTTTCTGATATGGTGTAACTACCACAAATTTAGCGATAATTGCTACATGTTAAAAGATATCCACTATTTTTTTAGCTGGGAGTAAAGTAAATTTAAAAGGATTTTGTAAAAAAAGTGGACATTTGATATGAGAAAAAATATTTCTAAGCATTTTGATATAATTTATTACCTTGAAAAGCTTATTTTTATATCATTCTTTATCGACCGCTAGTAATTTGTTGACAAATGAATTCAATTACTTTAGCATCGCGTGCGGGAAATTAACGACTTTAACGCTTTAAGCCCAATCACGAATTCTATATTTATTTCACCTTCTTCTATCGACAGTGAAACGTTATCCTCAAACAGGAAAAATTTCGGAAGTGAAAATATTTGATAATTTTTCAAAAATTTGATTTCCGGTGGAATAGACAACTAATTTATACATTTTGTTATATTTCGCTTGTTTAAATTTAGCAAACTTATTTTTTTAATTAACCCCTGCGATATAGGGATTCCTATACAAAGCTGTCAAACGCGAGCTTACTTTTTCACCAAATAGAGTTCATAAAAAATGATAGATTTGGAAAGATCATTTGAAAAATAAGTTCAAATGCATTAATTTTCTTAAATTCGCTCTGGTTTAATAAAAAAATTGATAGTTATGTTTAAAAAAGTCGAACCCCATTTTCATACCACTCTCGAATACTTTCATCCTCGTAGGAGATAGTCAGACGGGTAGAAGTTTGGGAAATTTGAAAGTTAAAGGTAAAGTATCGTGGTTGGATTCCCCGCTGTGATGTTTTCAGTATTCGAAAGTGTTATGAAAATGGTGTAATACTTTTTTACACATAATTATACATATTTTTTTCTAATTTTGACATATAAAGTGACACTTTTTAAAACTGATTGACATTATGAAACGTCTTACTTTTTGTAACTAGTTGCATAAAGTAAAATTTTATGCAATTGGTGACGAAAAATGTATTTTAAAATTAGAGACAAAAAGAATTATTCTATTTATTAAACTGTTATATTACAAGTAAAAAATATAAATTATAAATTAATTAATTATTATAAATATTGATAACACAATTATTGCAATTATTCAAATTAATTCCCGATGACATATTTTTTTCATTGCTCGAACTTGCTGTTATTTAGGAAGCGGCGCACATTGCATTAGATGTTTCACCAAATATTCCTTGCGCTATAAGTTTTTATTATTCATGGAATTTTCAACATATCCCTCGGCAACAGAGGTAGATTTCCAACCTCCATGCCTCTTCAATTTTAAAATATCAGTGCCACTGTCTGCTAGGAAAGTGGCAGAGCTTCTTCTGAAGCAGTGGCCAGTATATAGAACATGATTTGAAAGACCAAGAAATTGTGCAATAACTTTTGGCAGACTGCTAAATGTGTTAATTCCCACAGGATCTCTGGTACATTTTCCATTCGCATATTTTACAAAAAATCTGTTGTGCTTAAGAACCTGGGGACGCAACTTAATATATTTTCTTAATATTTCAACAAGATTCGTATTTTCAATGTCTCCAGTGGTAATTGCAAACTGCCGTATAACTTTTGTTTTCGAAGGTGGGATATCAACACAAAAATGGCTTCCTTCGTCTATGACATTTTCGGGCATATGCTTATTGGGTCCCAAGTAGCAGGTAGTTCAAAAATAGCGTGCTTATTGGGTCCCGAACTTTAGTCCTACCTGAATAATAATGTATGGATTCGGTCCCAGCCACCTGTTGTTAAACCAAATGAAAAACAGGTAGTAAAACTAATTTAAAAATTTGATATATTTATTACATTGAAATATTATTGTAAAGGTATACATTTTAGGATTTAAAAAAAGGTAATTCTTGGGATGACACTCGACTGTAAACTCTCCTGGGAGCCGCACATCCGTAACCTTATTTGCAAATCTACCAACGGACTCAATATGCTACGATCTCTATCTAGCAGAACCTGGGGCTCGGATTCTACCTGTCTCATCCGCATGTACCGAACCATAATCAGGTCTCGACTAGATTACGGTTGTATAGCCTACGCTTCAGCCAAGCAAGCAACACTGAACCTTTTAAATCCAATTCAAAACTCTGCCATTAGAATTTGCCTAGCGGCTTTCCGTTCGAGTCCAATTGAAAGTTTACTCTGTGAAGCCTCTGAACTTCCTTTAAACTTGCGAAGACATCTCCTTAGCCTCTCATATGCAATATCTATTTCTTCAAATCCCTTCCACCCTACGTATCCAAACACCATATCTGACCGATTCCGTGCCGACTACGATAGGAAGAAAAGATCCGATCCTGCTTTCTACGAAAGAGTAAATAGATCTCTAGACACCCTTAACATCTCTATGCCTAATATATTTCCTGCAAACATCAAATCCCCACCTCCGTGGTTATCAAAACACCCAAACTGTGACACGTCTCTACTGAAACTCGACAAAAAAGAAACAAATGCAAGAGTAATAAAAAACGCATTCTATGAAAAAATCTCCCAACTATTCCAATATATCCCACTGTATACAGACGCTTCCAAGACGGAAAATGGAGTAGGTGCATCCGTTATTGCACCTACCGAGTCCATCAAAATCAAACTACCTCCAATTGCGAGCGTCTTCACTGGTGAATTATATGCAATTTATCAAGCGTTGCTTTTTGCAAGTAATGTGGATTCCCAGCAGTTTTCAATAATTACTGACTCCCTAAGCTCCATCGATAGTATCCAGCACATGTATCCCTCAAACTCCTTGGTACAAATAGTTAAAAACGAACTTTTCCAGCTACAAGAGGCCCAAAAATCTGTTAAATTCATATGGGTACCCTCTCACGTTGGAATTCCCGGGAACGAACAGGCAGACACAGAAGCAAGGGAATCAATCCAGGACCTCAACTCTCTCACAGTCTCAAAGGTTTCTGTTTTGGATGCAAAAAACTTCGTTAAACATTCAGTCTATAAATACTGGCAAGACCGTTGGACTGAATCAAACTCTAAGCTCCGCAGAATAAAGAAATACGTGAGCCCCTGGAGATCATTCCCGATGAGAAGAAGAGAGCAATCGATCTTATCGCGCCTCAGAATTGGGCATACAAGATTCTCCCATGACTATCTTATGTCCCACTCCCCGGCTCCAGTGTGCGACAGCTGCAATCAGCCCCTGACAGTAAGTCACGTCCTATTGGAATGCGAAAAGTTCCGGCTACAGAGGCAAATCCATAACATCCCCGATCAAATAGGAGAGGCACTTGGTGAAAACTGTGATGTGCCTCAGCTAATGGACTTTTTGAAATCCATTCAAATAATAAATAAAATTTGACGAGCTACTTTTATAGTTTAATATTTCAGTAAATCCAGAAATAATGTAATTTGATTTAGGTTAATACCATGTCTCACTTACCTCTGTAACCAATGTTAATGTGTAATTTTTGTTGAGCGCTAATAATCCTAGGGATTGATGCGCATTATATGTATAATAAAAAAAAAAAAAAAAAAAAAAAAAAGGTAAAAATAAAATAGAAACACATATACATAAGATATATTATATATATACATATACAATTAATTATTAATAGAACAATAAAATGAGATACATTTAATGAAAAAAAAATCGACTTATTTTTCCTTTTTCATATTCGTCAATTTTTTTTGCTATGAAATTTTCGCGATTTTTTATTTTATTATTTCGCGTTTTATACATAATATGTGTACTTTGCATTTTAACATAGGTCTCCATTTGAAATTCTTTTAGTTTTTCAATAAAAACAAATATATTCGGGTGGACTTTATAAAAAGAATTATTAAAATGGCTATGAAAGGATTCACAGGCATTCGTAGTGCGAGTAAGATCCGCTGAATTTTTTGCCCAAAGGGATGGAGGAAATAAAGATTCTTCAGATATATAATTTTCAATTAAATAATCGCAATATTTTTTTATGTTTTCCTGGTCTGGTGCTATTGAAAGCAAATCAAAAATAAAACAATCACTCACTTCCCTAGGAGGTAAATACGTTAAAGCAAAGGTCATCCTTAGCCATCTACCAACTTCAGAAGATTCCTCGCTGTACATTGATATTAAACCACATTTTTGTATTTTTTCATACCATGACTGTGCAAGGTGAAATCGACAGCCAATAACATGGGCTTTTGGCCAAACTTTTTGAATAGCAGTATGAATACCTATTTCAAAATCTATAACTGCCTCAGTGATATGTAAGCTAGTAGAGTGTTTTAAAGCGATATCTTCGAGAATATTAAATAATTTTTGATAAGTTGAACTACATTTATTAGGCAACAATGAAAACACTAAGGGAATGTAGTGTCCATTAAAATATCCATGTATAGTAAAGAATTGGCAAAAAAATTGTGGACAATAATTAAATGTGCCGTCTAAATAAATTCGATTAACTTTTCCCAAAAATTCAATATTTGACTTGCATGAAAATACAACGATCTGGTCTATTTTATTACTAAATAAGATAAATGGTTCACCAGTATTTGTTCCAATGTTTTTGTTTTTTAAAATATCGAAAGTTTCATCGATGTTTTTTGGCAATGCCGGCTGCATTTTCCTACGGGAGCAGTACATATACCTTCTAATATTTGCTACGTCATTTGTTGTAATGGTTGATGGCAGATTCTCTTGAAGTACACGACGAATAATTTTTGCAGGCTTTTCGGACAAGTCTTAAACTGCCTTGCGTTTGCAAGAAGAGCTTACAATTTGGCGATTCAATTTTTCTATATTTGCGCTATGACAATGCTCTTCAATATGTTTTGTCAAAGTTATATCTTTCGATTCACCCAAACTAAGTATATATGATTTACACTTTTTATTTGTACATATCCAACGCCTTTCTCCACTTTTTAAGCACTTTTGAAAACTATATTTAAAGTTATTTATCACTAACATTTGTTTTCCTTTTTCACTTAAAATAATATTTATATTCATTTTTAAAATGTTTAAAACAACAGACAAATTGATCTGAAATATGAAATGCACTCGATGAAATATAAACAATGAATGAAATAGTATTTAATTTAAACATTCAGATACAATAAAAAGAGGGAGGATTGGATTTCCGAAAAGAGGTACATTTCCCCGAAGAATATCTTCAGGTAGTTAAGTACCATTGGGACCCAATACGCCTATAGATAAAGGGATTAAAATTTACACATTTTAATCTATGACCTGCCGGGACCGAATCCATCCACACCGACATTTTCAACTGGAAGAAATGTTAATTCTGCTTTTCAGCATGCTCCTGCCAATCCAATTATCATTGCAACCTTAGCCATTAAGTATTCTTTGTCATCAGCGTCCACTAAAAATTTGGCAAAATCTTCTATAATAAAAACTTTTGACTTTTTAGCACTGTACCCGTCCGCTTGCCTTTTAATTTAAGCTACCAAATTTGTTTATTTTTTAATATCAATATTCCTTTTCAGATTTAGTTCAGACCTTAACATTAAGTAAAGTGTCCATAATGTGGAAACTATTAGGTCTTTCTTACCCTCAAAATATGCAAGTAAAACTTTCTCATTAACATTTTTAATTTTCTTCTCATCACACCACGTAACAAATTTTTCGTATGCCAAATCATAAACTGCCTTTGACTTTTTGGGAATTACTGATAATAGAGTACCTGCTGCCTCTTCAATATCGCTTGGTAGCTCTTCAGAACTTGAATCACTCATTTTTTGAAATTAAATCTAAAAATATATCAATCTCCCTAAAAACCTTCCGTCTAGACTTTTTTACAAAATGTCAAACTGACAACTAACATGAAGTAACAGCAACAAACTAAATTTATGTTTTCCAAACTTTTATCAATTGTATTAAATTTAATTTTTTTATTACTTTCTTCAAAACTAGAAAAAATCTTGTATGCAATACGTTACGAAATGAAAGTTTGTGTAACTTGAGTTTTTGCGAAACTAACTTCGTTCGTTCCGCAAAAATCTCACGCGTTACACAAAATTAGGCATTTCGTAACTGATAAAACCAGAGCGGATTTAAGAAAATTAAAAGTGCATTTGAACATTTTTTTCGACTACTTTTCCAAATCTGTTATTATTTTTTATGAACGCTATTTGGTTAATAAGTTAGCTCACGTATAACAGTTTTGTACAGGAATCCCTTTGCCGCATCTTATAAATAACACAGTGTATATATTTTTATGTAAAAAGTTTTATTTATTACTCAGTAACCAACATTACACTAACCTCAGTGTATTTTAGTATTCTTAGAGGCGGATAACAGCACTTAAAAGTTAGCTGATTTTTTATAATTTAATTTTTAAAATAAATGACGCATAACAAATCCTTGAGAACTGGTTTTGTTATCTCCAAATTTAAAGTTAGTTTCATTGCTTTTTTTATTGTAAACCTCAACTAGTAAACGAGTTCTTTTCATATAAAAAAATTTAAACTGAAGGAAATAAATGCCGGTCTTACCCAGTTTGAACAACAATAAACTTTTTGCCGTCATTTTCGGAAGATAACTTCTTTATTTCGAATACTTCGTAAAACTTCGTCGTGCAGACTTGACGCACCAACGACTAGTCAATGAAAATTACACAAAAATTATAATACACAATCAACTAAAAGAAAAAAAGCAAAAAAAAAATTAGAGTTCACATTTAAGATTTCAAACACCGTTCAGATTAAAGAAAATAACAGAAGTCTGAGTAGTGAAGAGGAAAATAATCCGGCATGAATACTTTTTCGTAATTAGAACATCTTCAGTCTTTCGATACCGAATAGCAGCGTGCCACTGAAGCGCGAGTTTGGAGAGGGATGAGAAGAATACACAGTTTGTGTTTCAAGATTGTATGCGCAGTCGCGCATGTCACGTGAAAAAGGAGAAAATCCTCACCGCAAGAACATTTTCAATTATACAATACACAGGTATTGTCAGTTTTTTTTCGCTGTTTTTACCGCTGAAATAAAAGGGATTATTAATATTAATCCTGATCTTGGAGAGAGTTTGGAGATAGCAAGAGAGAACGTGTTTGACAGATACTTTAATACGCAATATAATATTGTTTGATAGTTATTTATGTATTAAGAGCGAAAAGTGCTCGCAATACATATAACATTTTTTCTACAATCACTTGAATATATATTTTAACTAATAAAATTGATAAATTTATACTTCCTATTCCAAGTACCTGTCAAATACTTTATAAAATTTCAAACATATAATTAGGCAATCCAGTGACCTGTCAAATAAAATTCAATATGGCGACACAGGGCAAACAATAGTTATTTGTTTTACTAGGCAAAAAAGCACAAGATTTAATGCCGCGGCTGGTGTTTCATGGCTGAGCGAAGCGTGGCTATGAAACCAGCCAAGGCATTAAATCTGCTTTTCTGTCGTGTGAAACATATAATTTTTTCTTCAAATTTGTTCCAATTCCATGCAATAAAACCAGTTTATTATCATCAGCATCATTTTGAGTTTTCTTAATGTCATTGTCAATTTTAATAACCAATTTGATTTAAATTATTACTTGGAAGGTTGTCTAGCAACGAACTTTTTCTGCCTAGGCAGTAAAAGTGGACTTTTTCTGCCTGCCAAGTGTCATTGAAAGGCCGCTTTTAATGTCATTTGGAGAAAAATGTGATTTAATACATTGTAGACCGTGGATTTTAGTATACATAAGTGTTTATTTTGGAAAAAGGTGCTTACCTCAACATATGGCATAAGACTAAAACTATAGTGGTAAAAGATAAAATTATGTATTGGAGATCACAGTTTAGAAAAAGTAGAAGCAAGCGGCTGAAGTAACTGTGGAGAATAAGAGTAGCGACAAAAAAAGATAAGAGAAGAAGCACAATAATAAGAGAAGAACTGGAAATACAGTTAATTTTGGAATATATTGAGGAAAGATAACTGGGCTGGAAGGGACATTTGCAGTGTATGGAGGAGATTGTATTAACTTAAAAAACATGGGAAGCGAGAATTCAAAATAATAAAACTTCACACTCTACACCACGATGTGGTAGAAAAGTTATTTGACTATACCGGGTGATTCATTACTGATTGGAGATATTTTAATAGTAGAATCCTGACTTCAAATTATGAAGATTCAACCCAAAACACCTAAATAAAATGTAAGTGCTTACTTAATTACAGGGTGTTTTGTTCAAAAATTTGAAAACTGGTTGTGCTCAGTACTTTAAAACTGTTTTACGTATTCATTTCATGTTTGGCGGGAAACGTAGACACTGTACCCCTTACTAAATTATATTGAACAAACGTTTCTGGCTACTACCAGAGGCGTACGACAAGGGCAAGTGACAGGTTAATAGTTCCCAAATTCTACGCCACTGGCGGAATGGAAATTTCAACACAATTTTTCCATTCTCCAATACTTTTTACGTAAATAAAGTACTTTCTTTTCATTACGATAAAGTCAATATTTATCGAGATATTTTAAGTTAAGCATAAAGCTGCCCAATTCTGCCCAATTTTATTGCCAATCAACCTAACATATCTCTCAAGGTTAGGAGATTAGTTAGCCAGAAAATTAATGAGCCTATTGAAGTAAACGGGGGTACTGTTGGTTTCTGATATTTCCGATATGCTATTAAAATTGTAGGTACTTTTATTTAGATTATATTTTCAGGACCACAATTTGTTTTCGATCCATCCATTTATTTAATAATTGTGTTCCTCATTGTTGACACGGATTGAAGTTACATTTGCGTGTTAAATGCAATTCACTGGTCCAAAACATCGACATAATTATTACACATCAAAATTGGGCAGCTTCATGTTCAACTTAAAATATCTCGAGAAATATTGATTTTATCGTTATGGATAAAGAGGACTCTATTTACGTAAAAAGTATTGGAGAATCGAAAAATTGTGCTAACATTTCTATTCCGCCAGTGTCGTAGAATTTGGGAACGATTAACCTATCACTTGCCCCTGTCGTACGCCTCTGGTAGTAGCCAGAAACGTTTGTTTAATATAATTTAGTTGGGTGTACACTGTCTACACTTTCTGAAAAATATGAAATGAATACATAAAACAGTTTTAAAGTACTGAGCACAAATAGTTTTCAAATTTTCAAACAAAACACCCTGTAACTAAGTAAGCAGCTACATTTTATTTAGGTGTTTTGAGTAGAATCTTCATAATTTGAAGTCAGGATTCTACTATTGAATTATTTCCAATTAGTAATGAATCACCCTGTATATATAATAAATACACTGCAAGGAACATAAAAAAAAACTTCCATGCTGTTAAATTTTTATTGAATTTTCACAATAGAATATAAACCATCCATTTATTTCAATTCGAAAATTGGTTTATCCGAAAATGTGACTTGGTCAGCAGCATCATAATGTTCAAAAACAATTATAGTATTTTTACCGTCGACACCTTGTGTCAAAAGAGGAGCAGGTAAATAGATTGTCTGTTGGGGTCCCAAAAAGAAATGTCTTCCCAAGACGAAACCATCAACAATAACAATACCCTTCTTCCAACCACGCATATCCAGATAAGTATCTTGAGGTTCTCCATCGAATTGTAGTGTGAACTTGTAGAGAGCTGGAGTTGCTTCTTTGGTTCCTACTGGTTGCCAACTAGTTAAAGAATGGGTCCATGATCTTTGGAATTCGAATGGAATGATCTTCCAATTTGTCAGTTTATTGCCGTTTAGGTAGACGTCATCAGTGAGACCTTTAAACTGTCCAAATTGATCCAGACTTCCATAATTATTTCTACCAAAGTTTTCTACTATCAAATCTATTTTATAAGTAGTTTCAGCAGCATTTTCATCAGTTTCTATATCTAAAGTAGAGTCTTTAAGTCTCCAAAAACCAAAATTATTCACATCGCTTTGTTGCTTTGGAACTGGAGAAACAAGCTTTCCATTACTCAATACCAAAACTGTATCCCTCACGTAGCCTCCAATAGTAATAGTCACTTTTCCCGACACAGTAAACGTAGTACTGTATACAATATATCCATAGCTTTGTCCTGAGTTGCCGTTTATCGGCAAGTTTTCCATTGGCATGACATTCTCACTTTCTATAATATTAGTAGCTTGATTGATTAGATCGGACAAAGTTATTTGTCCTTCTGCTTCGAGAGGAGAATATTGAACGACAGGTGTTAACTCTGGTGGATCTGGGTTTTTGAATTTAACTGGAGAACGTGCTGCGACGGCTTCTTTGAAGATTTCGTATTTTTCTGTGTACGCCCCATATTCAGTGATTGGGGCATCATAATCGTAGCTAGTTGTCGTGGGTTGTAAACCAGAGTTATTAGTACCCGAAGTGAAGCTGTTGGCTCCATTCATGAAACCAAAGTTGGTGCTACCTGAAAAATAGCACACATATTATTGCGTCACTAGGAAACTTTTCGCTATTATCGAGGTCTTTGTATACTTTTATACTTTTCTGATTTAAGAGCCTTGCAGCTCAGGCAAAACAGCAAAGTAACTAAGAAGAGAACTGCTGAAACACTCTTTTGAGAATAATGTAATGTATTTTGGGATGACATTCACTGAGACCTAAGAGATCTATTGTGCCCCCTTACTTCTACTCAGTTTCTGAGGAGAGTCTCAGAAACTAGTAGTTCCTTTAGTCCTATTTCCCGGAGGAATTTTAGGATGTCTGCAGGCTTCAACTTAGGTAAATATTCCTCTTCTATTCAGTACTCTCCCAGGTGCTGTGCAGTTGGAAAGTATGTGGATGGAGGTTTCTTCTTCGATGCCACAAAATCTGCATTCTTCTTCCCCCACTATTTTGAGTTTTTTCAGGTGCCCATTCAGGCGATAATGTACCATTAGGATCCCTGTTGAAACTCTTAGCACAGTTTTACTTTGACTTATGCATCCATTGGATTTCATAGGGTTGTAGTCACCCAGAAGAGTCTTTGATTGTATAAGCCCTACTAGATCTTTCCAATAGTTAGATCCTCTTTTTCTCGGATTTACCTATTTCTTCCAATATTACATTGGGGCTAATTCCGCAAAAGGGTTCAGGCCCCCAGAAAGGTATTTCAGTCCCCCTCTTTGCTAGTTCATCTGCTATTTCTTTTCATTCTATTCCAGTGTGTCCTGGAATCCATAGTAAGGTGACTATATTGTTCTCGACTAGTCCATTGAGTTTGTCTAGGCATTCCCACACCATTTTGGAACTGATTACACAAGAGCTCAGTGCTTTAATGGCTGCTTGACTATCCGACATTATGATAATCTTTTGCCCTGTATCCTTTATCAATATTGAACTGGGCGCACTTTCTTATGGCGTGGATTTCCGCTTGAAAGATACTTAGGGTTTTTCCCAAGCTTTCAGAGTGTTTGGTTCCTAGCCCGAACACTCCTATCCCAGTTCTTTCTATTGCTTTTGAGCCGCCTGTGTACCATTGAATGGTATTCTTTCCAAGTCTGGTAATGGTATTTGGATCCCATTCCTTCTTGTTGCTCAATTACGTAACGAATTTCTTTGAAAAGCTATACTTTTTAATCATACCGTCTTGTGGCATGTCCCAGGTTGTCTGATTTCTAAGAAGTGAGAAGGTGGCTTAGACTGTAACTTGTTCTTTCTGCAACGCTTTCCACCACTGTGTCATGGAAAAGGAAGACTTAATTTCCCTACATGCGGAATGCATATCACTAAAGCACCTTAGAGACAGCTGAATAGAATGCCCTTACATTCTTCCGAGGTATATGACTAAAAGAGCTACTAGTCTCTGACATCTCAGGAGATTCATTCCGCAGTCTTATCTACATCTTCACACTATCTGCATAACCACTGTCCTCTTTGCCAAAGATTACAGAATCTGTAATCTTTGTCTTCGCTAATATTACAAAATGTTTGAGATAAGACTTGTGATGTGAGCAGAAGATAGAGTCACTTTGGCCTCTGACTTTCTTTACTAAGAAGCAAGCAAGTAGCAAGTTTGTTTAAAGGATTAATAGACATTTATTCACTAAGTGGTTTAATTTTCAAATTGCTGTGATTGTAGATTTTAAGAAAAATTTCCATATCTATGATTCACAAATATCAGAAAAATAATTTAATATTGTATTTTCGCTTACAGACTTTCTTGGAAAAAGTTATCAAATCCAACTCTATGCAATATTATTGATTATATTATCAAAAATGTCACAGTGTTTGTTCAGTTGTTGGATGCACCAAACAAACTCGAAGGGACAGGTTATTATTTTCCAGATATCCAGCTGTTTTAACGTCGTAATGCATGGACAAAGTCTATTAAAAGAGACGCAGAGCAGAAGTGATGGTTCGTGTTTCCGACATTTTATTAAGAGGTAAAATACTTGCTATTCGTATTCACATTATTGGAAATAATTCATTCGCAGCTCTTTATTGTTGGAAGAGAAAAAATGAAGCGGGTCATCGACTCGCGAATGAGCATTGAAAGTGGATACAAAGGCCAAAAGATCCTGAATGGAAACAGAAAGCATCTAAACTCCAACAAATAAAACCTAAAATAGGAAAATGGCAATGCAACACAAATAAACGTCAGCACCAGTTCATCGTCACACGACTCCGCCTCGGACACACCAGGTTAACACACGAATATTTACTGACTCGGGAGCCTATTCCACTTTGTGTCCTATGTGATAAAGCTATAACTGTGTCTCATATCTTATTAGAGTGTCCATCATATGAAATCGAAAGAAGAAACTTCAAAATAGGAAAAACCCTTCAAGACATAATTGGAGGAAAATGCAACCCTCAAAACATTATTTCCTTCCTGGAACATATAAACATTTTCCACAAATTGTAACAAACTTCTAACTGAAATAATTGTACATGCTTATAAACTCCGCCGCTAATTACCCTAGAGGTAGAAGCAGTTATTGTAAGTAAAAAAATCCTTGTCGCACTCACTCCTAGGTATAAGTCTTGTGACTAGAGCAATAAAGGGAAGATCCCTCCAAGAACTTACCTATGAATGTATATTGGTTAACTGAAGATGGATAGTCCAAAATCTCTTCTATATATTGCTTATAAACGGAGGCATCGACAGTGTGATGACCTTCTACCCAGTGGTCATACCACCCTGTCCAAAATTCCATAACCATATTAGGTTTATTAGTCTGCAACGTATTCAATTTATCCAAATTCCCAATCGGGTCTGAACCAAAATTAGCCGTTTGCAATACACCCGGTATAGCCCCTCTTCCATTGGCACTAGGAGGATCCGACGTGTAGAGCAGTTCAATCAAATTATTTTCCTCGTAAATTTCCTTAATCGCTTGCAAATAAACCACGTCATTATTTCCTGTGTTTCCGTATTCATTTTCTATTTGAAAACCAATAATCGGTCCTCCTTTTTGAAACTGCAGCAGTGCTAGAATAGGCAGCAACATATTGAAGTATCTTTTGACGTAGCTCAAGTAATTTTCATCCTTAGAGTTTCTCACTGAAGAAGTGTTTCTTAAGATCCAGCTTGGTAGGCCTCCGAATTCATATTCCGCGCAAATGTAAGGTCCTGGTCGGACTAATGCTAAAAGATCTTCTTCTTGGGCTGTTTTTAAAAATTCTTCAACGTCAAGAAAATATTCATTATCCGATCCACCGTGGCCAAAATCGTATACACCTGAAAAATAAAGGGAATTAAGACATTACTTAAGGCAATTTTAACTTATGAGTTCGTTCTCCTTATCTAGTCTCCATGGTACAAGCAAACTACTAGAAAAATAATAAATCAAGTGAAGATAAGCGAAATTGAACAGGTGCTTAAAGATAACAAACACGAGCAAACAAATATACCACTTACCTGATTGAGGTTCATGCAGATTCCAAGGAACGTAAGTTTCGACGGTATTGAGTCCAGCGGCTCTCATCTTACGTAATCTATCCCTCCAATATGCTTTTGGCACCCTAAAATAATGAAGGGCTCCGCTATATATCGTGATATTTTTGTTGTTTAGGGTGAAGTACGGTTGTTGATCTGACAACCCCGCACTGATCCCATTCCCGGTGTAATATTCATACACGGTAGGTAACGTTTCAGCCAAAGCCATTTTGAACTATTTTTGTGAATACTATGCCCACGTCTCCTTTTATATATACAATCGATAGATAAATTAATAGATAAAACCACAGAACCGTAATGACAACTATATTGCAGCAAAATAATGTTCCATCCAGTTTTAGGGAAGTTGACAGACCATTTTCCAGCTATAATTAGAGCTTCCTCATTCAAATACTTCACCAGTTGTCCAAGACAGACTTGTGAATTATGTGAGGCATTTGAAAGATCAGCATTGTTAGGCTGAAGTGCTCCAGAGTTTCATCAGCTTCGGAACTAAATGAAATAGTAGGATTTCTCGAGTGTCACTAACCCAAGTATATCTCACTATTCGGAAGTAATTGACAGTGTGTTGTCTAAAAACTGCATGAGTTCATTTTCATATTTTGGAGAAAGATCCCGACACCAAAGGTGGAGGGGTCTTTTAACAAAATATGAAAATGACCGAATGTAGTGCTTTGTCCTTATTTGTGCACGATTACTGCAGTGCACTATCCCGACTTTATTTCATGTCTCATTTATATGCCACAATTTGTAGGTGATCTGTGTCATCTGTGACACAACTGGACTGGACTCAACCTAACTTTTTTCACAGTTATCCGTTCTTCCCCCGTCAAATAAAATGATGTACCACTCTATTTCCTCATCGTTGTTGTCTGCCAACATAGCTACTTGTAGAATATCCTCCATCATTAATTAGTTTTAATACTAAAAAAAATGTGAACCGAAAAGCAATGCTTAATAAAAATTAATAGATTAAATGAAGAAGTATAAAATAATAATTATAAATATTTTCCAATGAAGATAAAAACGTATGTACTTAAAAGAAGTAAGGTTACATTTTTAAAAACAGTGTACCTACCCTAATATAATGTCATTATAGAGTTTCATGTTAATAACTCCAAATTTTAAGTCTGTTTCAAGGTCGAGCACTATTTATTTAAGGTCTTCACTATTACTGCAAGGCAGTAAATTCGTGTTTCCAATGGGATTTTTTACACATGAGGCAAATATTCACAATAACAGATAGATCTGACCTGGAGCTTCTGATGCAGGTTTTTTGTGGTAGGTCCTAAAAAATACCTTGTGCCTCTTCTTTTCACCCAAATCCAGACAAAAGCCTATCTGTTCTTTCAGTTATATTTCTTGAAGGAATTCTAGGATATTTTTATACTTCAGTTCAGGACAGTTTTCCTTTTCCACATTGTAGGTGTTGTTTTCAATGACCCAAGACAATATTTGAAAGCTGAGACTCTTGTTGAGTTTTCCTATGGTCTGTAGTGTCATTGAAGATTCGGTCCTTAGACCGCGTCTGTATAGATCCTTGAATAAGCCAAGAGAAGATTGTTTATATTGAATAGATAACCAGAATTTTATGCAAAGTGGAATTAGATATGAACAATTTTTATTGATAAGTAATCTACAGGTACTACCATATTCAATGTGATATTTATGATAAATTCTTAATGTCAAAGGATAATCTGGCAGTACTACAATTAATATGTATTTTTGAGTAGGTATTTGAGGCACTGTTAAATCTTGACAACATACACCTTATTCACCCTAAAGCCATACACTTTTTAACAGAGATTTGGCCCTGAATTTTATCAACTGACCACAAAATGATGTGGCTCTGAGTCAAGTGAAGTTTTTGGAAATATTGCGTGTTGAGAAATTAGACTGCATCAAATTGATAGGAAAGAAAACCTTGTAATTACAAGTTTCTTGATACCCCTTTTGTGTATATTTCTTTGAATGTTCATAATAATGTTTAATGACCGAAACAGGCAGTCTCTCAACTATAACTTCTTTTTTTTACTGTCAATTATTTTGCTCAAATCAACCATTTCTTGTTAGTGTCAAATTTATCTTGTTTTCCTGAAATATATATACAATAAAATCCAGATATTTCTATGTAGAGTTGCGATCATTATTAAAAATCACAAGCGTCAGGTCAAAGTAAAAAATCCTCACTGTATGATTGAACAGGTTCCTTTGAAAACTAAATACGTGAATCAGCGTTTTTTTATTTGGAAAGCTGTGGCTCCGAGAAACATGTCAGCTTTTTTGAGTACAAAGTCGATCGCTTAAATCCCAATGCGGGCTAGCTTATTTACCATTCTCTTTTTTTATTACTCACTTTAAATAAGTTGTTACATTAAATTTATTTGACGTGGTATTGATTTTCGGAATTTCTAAAGGGTGTCGTTGTGTAATAAGAAAAATAACTTGTGTTGTTCTTTTGTAAAAATATGGTGTATAAATCCATGTCGTTCTCGGAATAATTAAGCTTGTCGTGGGCTTTTGTTGTGTAAACTGTCATTTTCCCCAAGGGAAAAATTCAACCTGACTCAGGGTCTTCTTGAAATTATATCTATGAGTGAATCTTATTCAGTTTGAATTTAAGTTTAAGTTTACGTGATATAGTTGTTGTCTTTTTTTGTGTTTTCTATATTTTCTTGTACCTTTGAAATGATCGAGTAAATTGCTCATTCAAAATCCGAATTTTTTACGGATAACTATACTGAAAATATAACTTATAATTTGAATAATGAATAATAATAATAACCACGAGTATTTTTCAAGAAGCTCTATTAATTTCAAAGCATAAATCGCAACCTAGATCAGGTATCGGGAGACAACCGGACAGCAT
The DNA here is from genome assembly GCA_910591695.1 of Galerucella pusilla. Taxonomy (NCBI): domain Eukaryota; kingdom Metazoa; phylum Arthropoda; class Insecta; order Coleoptera; family Chrysomelidae; genus Galerucella; species Galerucella pusilla. The sequence goes on along the minus strand of CAJUYI010001092.1, from coordinate 42,870 downwards.
TGAGCATGCTCGCGTCAAGGTTTTATCTCCCCGCCCCCCACCACGCTGTTCCACGGCCGCCTCCCCGTGCGCCGTGATCTTAAATACCTAATTATTTATAAGTAATGATTTTACAATATTGATGTGCGCTAAATATTAAAATAACAATTAATTTCCATTTTAAATGAAACTGCGATGATATTTTATAAAGCGAAATAACTATCAATTTTTTATATATTTTTTTATTATTGTTTATAATAAAATCAATCAATTGAAAAATTTACTAGTGTCAGATTTACTCCATTCAACTTTCTATCTAGATAACTGTTTCTGGTGTGTTTTTACATTATTTGATCCCTCAAGTCCCACATATGTGTCAAATTTGACATGTTTATGTGAAATAGAGGAGTTATGAGAGAGCGGCTCGAGGTGGTTTGTATAATATTACACAAAGTGCTCGCCATTCTGTTATATCTTGGTTCAGGTTCAATCTGGTGATGCCTTTCCAGAGGTTTGCTCTGTCGTTTTCCCCTTGTCTTTTTAACTCCACCCTTAAGGCAGTAGTATTAATCTTGCAGAACGGTTCAGGAATTTTTTTATACATTTTTAAAATCAGTTCGACGTTTGTATAAAGTAACATTAGTATGGTTGAAATAATAATACCCTTCTTGGTGTGCGTCATCGATTGTTAATGTATTTCTAACACATTACGTAGGAAGAAATGAAAAAAAGGCAGGTCTGTGATTAATCCTAATCAAAATATCACAATAATGAACCGTTTAAATGTATTACAAACGTTAACCCTAATCTTTGACTTACAAAAATTTGATTGGTTGATGTTTAGATTACGCTCAAGCTCAACCTATCAATCGACAGTTTAAAATACTATGAAGGCGCTACTTTCGTAGCGGCCATAAATCTTACGTCTTTTTCTACTGTCACACTGACAGTTCTTGACAGGTCTGTAATTTGTTGTTTACGGTCAATTATTATTTATGAAAAGTGAATATTAGTCTTATTGTTTTATTTATATGAATAAATAAATAAAAATATGCATGAATACACGGAAAAACATCAGTATTTTGAAAGTTCTCAAGTATTTTCAGTTAGAATTTGGCTAAATACAATCCTGATGATCTTAGTTTATCAAATTTAAGGTTAGGTATATGTCAAAATAACAAATAAAATAAACGACATGCCGAAAACCCGGATATACGTCACAATCGATGACGCACACCAAGAAGGGTATTATTTTAACTATAGTTTGTTCAGCCATCCTTTCCCGTTACGTCATAATCGGTGACGTATTCTGCTGTTTTACGTATGTCTTATATTACTTGAATGTTATTTTACACTTAACCTCAAAATTATAATCAATGACATATTAAGTTAAGAATTGTTTTCAAAATATGACAACTGAACTGTCAAAAGTAACAGATAAACTTATTGTCGAGCTTAGATAAGAAATACGTTAATGACGTCATAATTCCGTCTCATCCATTTCATGACTGAGAAAGCAAGCTGGACAATGTATGACGTAACGGCAAAGGATGGTTGAAAAAACTCTACTTATATGAAAATGTAGAGGTTTTCTGGATACTACAAGCTATTGCCATCTGTTGAGCAGTAATAGAACTTTCAGATGATACATGAAAATCGATTACTGTAGTGTAATAATCTTCACGAAAACATTTTAAACATCATGCTCAAGATAGTCTAGGTTGAAAAATATGAAAATTGAAAGTGTTTTTTGGGAAATAATAAACAAAAATTTGATTTTGAAAGTATTGCTTAATGTTTGTTTTTAATTTTTAGTAATTTGAGTGCTATTGAGCCTTGAACCTTTTGGTGAATATATAGTGAAATAGCTAGAGCAAAGTAATAAAGTATAAAGTATAATAACAATATTTTAATGTTAATTCTTTATCGATCAAGTAGCTTTATCTAAAAATATGTAAGGTGCTTGTACCATTTTTTTAAATAAATTTTATGTATATTTTATATTTGTACTTTTTAAGTAGATACCTAATAGTGGGGAGCCTTTGTAATTATAAGGAACACGTTCTTTTGCAAGATATTCCAAAATGCATCAGATTGAATTTATAAATACATTATTTTCAAATCACCCATATAACCCCACATATTCTAAACAGTTTAAAATGTCTCTTTGCAATGCCCCTCGTATAATTAAAGTAAATATAGGTAATTAATAAAAATCTAGAGTTATCGCGCCTCCTTTCATCATTTGAAATTGAAATAATAAAATACACATTATAAATATTACCGCAAATCTTTACGATTTCCAGAGTATTTGAGATTGAAAATTTTATGAGCCAAAAATATGAAAAATCAAACGACACATGAATCTTTAAAAGCGGCGGCGGTATTCACGCTGGCGGCTGCCAGAAGCACCAGAACGCAAGCGCCTCGGAAATCGATCAGTTTTCTGACGGTATTGCATTCGAACCATTACGAAAATGTCAATTTATTGTCAAGAATATTGTGCCATATACAAAGAAAATGCGAGATAATAGGTTTGCACGTGCATGGGTAAGTTCTTAATTACTTTTATGTGATATTTTTAACCGAACACCAATAGATACTGTTGCTTCTAGAAGATGACATGCTTCATTGGTCCTGAAATAATTAGACGTCTGTTGAATAGTCTGGTAGTTATCTTGCATGATTTATTCCTTTAGTTGAAGTTTTCCAGGGTATTTTTGGAAGAAAAATATAGGTTTAACCATCATTGCCTTTTATTCTTTTATCAAAATTAATTATTTTTTTATAGAAAAAATATTGTTTCAATAGCTTGCACAGAAAAGTTATTAATACTGTTCATTATTCACTAATGACATGAGAAATAACCAAAGGTAATAGTAGTTTGTACAACTAGTGCAAAAAGTGATTTGCGTACAAGTTGTACACAATATTTTTTCTGCAACCACATTTATTAATGAAAGAAATTCAGTAATTTATATAGTTATTTTATTTAAGCAGAAAGAGCTTACAATATGAAAATAAATAGATAAATCAGTTGAATGTATAATTAATTGTGAAATTTGAACTTCAGATAACAAATTTTCGGTTACAGTTCGAGCCTTTTCGATAATATCTGGACGAGTATTTTCAATGTCCGAATTGGACAACTCAAAAGATAAATTATTTTAATCTTGGTCCATAATTCCCAGAATAATGCTTAATAGATTAATGTTTTTATAATTGATAAATTAAAATAAATAATAAAATAAATCGTGTACTTACTTTTGGTTTAAAAAAGTAACAGAGGCATTTAGGTTATATGGCTTCATTGTGAGGAACTGTCGAGGTTTTCAAAATATTGCTGTGTTAAAAACACTTTACTTCTCATTTATTCGTTCCAAATTGGAGTACTGTTCAATTATTTGGTATCCGTTCTATAATAATCACATAACCAGGGCAGAATCTGTACAGAGGAAATTTTTAAAATAGTTAGTTGATTATCAATCTCTCCTAGATAAATTTCATTTTGAAAGTCTATTCTGTCGTAGAGTTCTATCATCCTTGTCTCTACTATATAAGATTTTTCATTTTTCACGGTGTAATTATATGTCCAGAGATTCTAAGTAAGTTCAGTTTTAATGTGCCTAATTACAATACTAGACAACATTTACTTTTTTATTGTGAAGGATCTAGAACTAAGATTTTATTTAACTCGCCAGTGAATGTTATGTGTTGTAATTTTAATCATTTATGTAGTTCGTGTGACTTGTTTGTTGATAGTCTGAGTTTTATTAAGAAGAAGGCTCATTCTGAATTTATTATGTTATCTATCTATTCTACTTTATTGTTGTAATTTTATTTTATCGTATTTGTTTATTTATTTATTTGTTTAATTGCAAATGTCAATTGTATTTTTTCGTATGCTCTGTAAAGGGATTTATATCTGTTGGGCATTAAAGGCTATTATTATTATTATTATTAAATTTGAAAATTGTACACTAATAAGAAATTCACTATTAGGTTGAATTGTCAAAAAAAGTTGACAGGTCATAGGTAGCTTTGTTTGACACTTCGGTGCGGAAAAGTGCCATAGCGTGTACTTTTCCAACGGTTATCAAAAGAATTAAGAAGAGGCCTGCTTTGCGTATAAAAATTTGTGTAGAAAAGCGTGTTTTGCATAGTGGTTGTAGGAAAAATTTTTTATGTGCTGAACCTTTGTACCATTCCCTATATTTTCTACTTCCATTCCAAAAGCTTCTTGACTTCTATATACCCCACTAGTTTCGGTGGATTTTACGTAATTCAAATGGTAGGTATGTGAATGAAGTTTCATACCTTAGTTCACCCATTTTGTGTAGATGTTTCCTCAGGTTTTTTTAGCCTTCCAGTCGGTGCAAGATTGCCCAACTATGCGTGGATGGTGCACCTGAACACCAGCTCCTGTACCAATGTCAGTCTTAGATCCGTCTGTGTACCACACCAACGTTCCTTCCTGACTCCATGCTTCTAACCCATCCCAGTTCAACTGGACACGGTATGGGTGGTTGTGTTGTCTAATTGTGGCCAACATGTTGTTGGCGAGAAGCGAGTTTGTGATAACATCTCTGATTCTGGATAACTATGTGTGTTGGTTCTTCCATGCCAGTTCCCATTGCATTCCAGTCGATGATGTCTTTAGCTACCTTACTATTTTGACTTTGTCTACTCAGTTTATATTTGGTTAAATATTTCTCTGCTCTCTGATGAGCTACCTGCAGTTTATATTTTAACTCATTCTGATATTCATCAATATTATAGCATGGCTCAATGTCGTACGTGCAACCTTCCTATTTCTTATTTATAAAACGATTTATGATTTTTTGGAATTAGCTTCAAGGGAATTTATTATTTATATTATTGAAACTTATTGTTTTGACTAAAAGACATCACAAGTCTGTATGCAGCCATTCTCGCTTCCGCCTCTACTTACAGAGCAAGAGGCAGAAGATAGAGAATCGCTTCCATTGTCGCAGTCGGGCTGCTATTGATAGAAACCGTTATGCATAGATGTGCCAGCCTCTGAAGTTTTGAAAGCTCCACTTCGGCTTTCCTATGATCTGTTTTTGACCGCCAGAATCCTCATAGGTCACTACCCTCGCTCACTTTGGTCTGTCTCTTAATATTTATTAAGAATGCTCTCTATAAAAATTGTATTACCCAAGTTTCCACTAAATTTCATCCTGGTAGACATGCAATCCCAAGATATTCAATCCTCCTGAATATTCAAATTTCCGAAGCCTTCTGCTGGTGTTTGATAACATCGCGCTCCTTGTCAATATTCACAGCGCTCTGTAATGCCTACATTTCGTCTTTGTTTGAAGGCTTATTTTTCTCAGGGCACCTGTTTTTATGACTTCCAGAACAGATAACTTTTTATTTACTTTTACGGTACTAGTTGAGTAAAATTTATCCTAATTCGTAGTTATTCGTCATTTACCCACTGCAACTTTAAAAAAAAACTAAAATAAGCTGGGTAGTATTATATGATTAACCTAACTTTCTCAGTTCCCATTGCACTGCACTTTTCCACATTTGAACGAATAAATTAAAAATTGATTATAAAAAAAATCATTTAAGGAAAAAAAGATGTAGTACAATATATTGAATACTTTGGTTAATATCTCTAGTGCTGCCATCTCCAATATAGTAATATCTGATATTATTGTAGAATAATCAATGGTTATATGCTTAAACATTCATTTCAGGAGAAAGAATGGTGCTGCCGGCGTGGAAGTTGGGTTTCATGACATAAGAATAGCTTCTGTGCTTAGAACACATATCGAATTTTTATATGCTCGATTCGGGAAAAAAAGCAGCATATTTGAATATAAATAGAAAGTATTCGTAAGAATGGGAAGTACGTCCTCAAAATTTAAAAAGTACATACAAAATGGTGACGAATATGCAGCGATGCAAATTTATCAAAGTTCCCCCGAATTAAAGAAAAATTTAGATCCAAACTCAAGCTACGGTGAAAGTCATAATCACAATACGGCTCTACACTATGCTGCGAAGCACGGTAAGTACTGCAAGCGCCAAAGGTGACGGCGAGCCCGCCCACATGCACACAAACTCATTTTCGAGGTTACCTCCCACTACAGCTCTTGCAAGACATACAGATCGCGTAATTTCTTATGGAACATTCCTGGATTACACAAGTACGACAAGGAAAATATGAAAAAAACAGCTTGAAAGAGAGAGATGCGTGTGCGCGCATCGGAGGCGTGTACCCAGGTCTAGGGGATGGCCGAATGTTGATTGTCCTTTACAGAGAAAGAGAATTCACTAGTAGGTGGTATTCAGAACGGACAATAAACATTCGGCCATCCCCTAGACCTGGGTACACGCCTCCGATGCGCGC
>CAJUYI010001092.1:0-36409 GCA_910591695.1 Galerucella pusilla | reverse complement strand
AACATTCGGCCATCCCCTAGACCTGGGTACACGCCTCCGATGCGCGCGCACAGTTATACTTTCTCTCTCTTTCAAGCTGTTTTTCTCATATTTTCCTTGTCGTAGAAATTACGCGATCTGTATAAATGCACTGTACAGAGGCGTATCATTAGTTGTCCTCCAATTCTGTTGGCGTTTGGCATTGTCTGAATAATTTTTGTGGTACAGGTACTTCACTGACCCGTGAGGGTCATATCGTGAACCAATAGTAATTTAGTTGGGAGAATCATACCTATCAATATTGTTTGTAAGGAACCAAAAGGAATTAATATACGTCTGTAAGAAATAGACGTTTTTTTAGTCAACTTGGCACTGAATTTCCGATCAAATATTTTTTTCTATAAGGTTTAGGCCCACTTACTGAGTATAGAATCACAAAATGCTGACAAATCCCAAGCGCTATCTTGAAAATACGCCGATATGGCTAATGACCTGAGTGACTTTTGCTCTGAAGTGCAAAGTTCCCGACATATCAGCGGAAAACCGATGGTAAGTGTTCCTAAGCCTTACAAGAAAAAAAAATTGGATCGTGTGAGGCTAAATTCTATATTTACTGGCATAATAATAATCTCCTGAATGGAATAGTCTGAAATGCTGGATTTATTTTTAGGAATGAAGCATTTACTTCGTGCTTTTTTGAACGATTTGGGAGGTAATCCGAATAAAAGAAATGGGCTTAACGAGACTGCGTTACATTCGGCTTGTCAACTGGAACAAACAAAAAGTTTTAGTGCCCAAGAAAGAAGAGCAGCATGTGTCCATTTGCTTCTATATTGGAAGGGAGTTGCGTTGAATAATGGAGTTAGAGAAAAAATGGACTTGGCGGCTCAAGATAGAGTAAGATTAATTTATATTCAACTTTTAACATTTTGTCTTCTTTTATAATAATTTGTAAGCTAAGCACTCGATCAATACTTCGGATTAATCAAAATTCCAAGAATATATTTTAAATTGCTGAGCTGACGTGCAAATCCCTTACGGCGAGATTTCTATTGATGATACTTGAATCCTTTGCTTGTGTTTTTAAATTTGCATGGCAAATAAATTCAGAGAAATTCCGTCACAGTTTATCCGGAAGTTTTAGTACGTCAGAAATTTTGAATTTCAGCATGTTTTTTAGAAAGTTGCAAGCTTTCTCGAAAATACTTGGTAATTCTTGAAATTTTCATTGTTCAAAATAAAGTGTATTGTTAGCGAAATAGTCTGGAAGTTTAATGAGAGCAAGTTCTCTGGAAAATATAAAGTTCGATATTCGTCAAGTACTTTCACATTTATTAAGGGAGTTTGCGAAAGTTGCTTTATGTACAGTTTTAGATTTAAACGTTCGCCAAAATACTTTTCAAGTTAATTTGTCTCTAGATATTATACATTATCAACTTTTTGTATGTATTTATTTATTTTGGGGTGATATTAACTGAGACCTAAAAGATCTATTGTGCCCCCTTACTTCTACTCAGTGTCTGAGGAGAGTCTCAGAAACTAGTAGTTCCTTTAGTCCTATTTCCCGGAGGAATCTTAGGATGTCTGCAGGCTTCAACTTAGGTAAATGTTCCTCTTTTATCCAGTAATCTCCCAGGTGCTGTGCTCTAGGATTCTGAAGTGCTGTGCAGTTGTAAAGTATGTGAATGGAAGTTTCTTCTTCCATGCCACGAAATCTGCATTCTTCTTCCTCCACTATTTTGAGCTTTTTCAGGTGCCCATTCAGGCGACAATGCCCCGTTAAGATCCCTGTTAAGAATCTTAGCGCAGTTTTACTTTGACCTATGCATTCATTTGATCTCAACAGGTTGTAGTCAACCAGAAGAGTTTTTGATTGTATAAGCCCTACTGGATCTTTCCAATGGTCAGATCTTCTCATTTTCTCGGATTTACCTATTTCTTTCAATATTACATTGGAGCTGATTCTGCAAAAGGGTTCAGGCCCCCAGAAAGGTATTTCAGTCCTCCTCTTTGCTAGTTCATCTGCTATTTCATTTCCTTCTATTCCAGGGAGTCCTGGAATCCATAGCATCCAGTATCCATATTGTTCTCGCCTAGTTCATTAAGTTTGTCTAGGCATACCCACACCATTTTGGAACTGATTACACAAGAGCTCAGTGCTTTAATGGCTGCTTGACTATCCGATAATCCTTTGTCTTCTGTATCCTTTATCAATATTGAACTGGGCGCACTTTCTTATGGCGTGGATATCCGCTTGAAAGATACTTGGGGTTTTTCCAAAGCTTTCAGAGTGTTGGGTTCCTGGCCCGAACACTCCTATCCCAGTTCTTTCTATTGCTTTTGAGCCGTCTGTGCAACATTGAATGGCATTCTTCTCAAGTCTGGTAATGGTATTTCTGTAAGAAATGTCATAATTCATTATAGTTACAAAAAAATTTGTTCTCGTGAATGAATTTCACATTATACTAAACTGCAAATGACCTAGTAACCCTTTGTAGGATTATCTACTCAAAAGTAGTCCTTGTAACTATAATTACGTTACATAACTCGTTACCATAATAATTACACACATAGCTTAGAAAATTCACCCGAACGGAAGACAATTCACTTCGCTATTAATTCATTCAACTCTATTCTTGAAGCACATTATCTTTACACATATGGTTTCTGTTGTAGGAGGTTTGTAGCAATGACGTTTATTATGTTCGGGGTATAGAGATAATTGAAAGCAATTGAATGCTTTTAATTTGCGGATATAATTTTGGTGAATTCGTTAAACATCTGTATAGAAAGACATCTTTTGATACAATTCGTAGCGATATACTCAAAATCAGAAACACAATTAAATTAAAATTGTGCTTTCTTCCTCTAAATATGTATTTTATGGAATTTTTGTCGAGTTTTAAGGGTGTAACTTCAATTTTAGAGCGTCGGATCTCAAAAGTTTGCATTGTACCTACTAATAATTATATTGTTTTATCTACCCTGTAATTGTGTTCCTCCACACTTGAACTGTGTAATGTTGGACTGATGTAACATAGTCACACAAATAGAGCAAGCCAAGAGCTTTCAACCCTTTGTCTATCACAACTCACCAATTGGCTTCCACCATTCATTTTGCTTACTCTGAAGCATACCATTCTCCCTACTATATCAAGGTGGATATGTTATGTTGGGATTTGTTTCCAGCGTCTCTCTAGGAGTGGTGCAGATTGTACCGGCAATCACCAGACATGCCTTCTTCTGCAATAAGGCGAGCCTAACATGTCATGTGATCAGAGACCTCATGCCTCAGTTTGTTCCACAAAAAATTTGCAAGTCCATATTGCCAAACAAATCATGTGACAGTATAGCACATGTTCTCGAAGATTAGGTTTGCTTTTTTGAGCATTAACTCCTGCTCCAACTAGTAAATATGAGGAAGAAAAGGGGATTGATCCAACCCAAAAAAGAGATTCAGGTAGCTTTTAGAAGTGGCGCTACCTCTAAGGAGATGTTTGAGAAAGCTACTATGTTAGAGAAACGCGTCACAACTTTTATTTTAATATAATGTAGATTTCAACAAACTAAATTGTTCCATTTCATCATTTAGTATGGATCTACATCAAGTAAAAGCCTCATCTATTCCATTTTTGTGCCAAGATGTATATAAATGTAACATTATCATAAACAAACAGATTAAATAAAGACATTTTTTTGGTCAGTTTATTAAGTTGATCCTTATAATTTTAGGAAGGTAACACAGCGCTACATTACGCAGCTCAAACTGGTTTGAAAAGATGCGTTGAACTACTTTTAAGTCATGGTGCTACTCTCTTTGTGGAAAACAACGATAAATTGACACCCTGTGATTTGGCAATGCGAGGATCATATCACGATATTGCTAGATTGTTAGAAAGCAGAATGGTGTTTGTAAGTAAATATTGTGTTTTTTGGGGTAGTTTGTTAATTGTTAAAATCTATACATTTTTCTTCGACAACCTAAAGAGCATAAGGTAATTCAGAAAAAATATTAAACTCAAACATCGACCTGTTTCGGGAACTTTATTTAGCTAGTAATGAATGTATGCGTTACTTTGTGGATTTTTAATAACAATTTCAGAATATAAGATTAATATTTTCAGGCTGGCACTACTGTAGTTAATGAGGATGAACTGATGAGGGAACAAGAAGTTTACAGTGGATTACGAAGTCAAGATCTTCAAGAAGCTAAAGATCAATTGTTAGTAGATACTTCTGATATGCTGAAAATCCCTCTTTTCACAGCTGAAGCTCTACTTAGAAATAACGGTAATTTATAGTATCTATAGTGATATCACAAGAGAGTGAGAATAAATGGAAATCAATTTGACAGATTTTAGAAAACTTGTTGTCAGGTAATAGATATTAGAGCCCGAAAGGTGACTTTTGCGTATGTCTGATATCTTCCACTGTTTTTTTCCTTTGATTAAGCTTCTATTCTTTCGTTTGAGCATAAAGCTGAGGTTTCCTCTATCTAAGGCCATTTGTGTTATTTTAAGCTGGTTTTGTTTTTTCAGAATGGTCTAGAGAACTTCTTCTGGAAAAATGGATGAAAGATCCGGTCGAATGCTGTCAACAAGCAGGAGTGCAGGCTCCATCTATCAACTCTCAAAATAGCACTTCGTTTGACTCAAGCATTTCTCCTGGATCCAATTCTGCCGATGAAACTGAATTTTTGGTAATAAAAACATATAAGTAATTAGTGTAGATGATATTTTTAAAATACCAATTCATTATTCGATATAATACTGGGTGTTTTCGAATGACACTTACAACGTTTGCATGTAGATTCCTCTCGTAAAATTGGACAAAATGATATAAGGATTACTTTACTTTTTAAAATACAGGGTGTTGAAGTTTCGAAAAATTGAATGCTTCAATTCGATAACTTCAAAATGGATGGATAAATTGATTTGACATTTGGCAGGTTGTTTCTAGATGTAAAGGGCATATTTTTATGGAAAAATATTTTTCAATTTTTGATCCAGTGGTGTAGATTTGGAAGAATATACTACTTTTCCCTTCCAATTTTTTACGCCACTGACATTTGAAGCAATTTTCATTCAATTTTGTATTTCTCAATGGTTTTCACGTGAAAAAAAACCTTTACATATCTAAAAATTTGTTGTTCTCATTTCTTCAAATGTAGGTAACATATTCTTTCAAATCTACACCACTGGTATCAAAAATTGAAAAATATTTTCCCATCAAAATATGCCCTTTCACATTTAAAAACCACCTGCCGAATGTCAAATCAATTTATCCATCCATTTTAAAGTTATCGAATTAAAACTTTCAATTTTTCAAAACTTTAACACCCTGTATATCGAAAAGTAAATGTGCTGGACCCCTTAATGTTTATATCACTTTGTCCAATTTTACGAGAGGAATCTACATGCAAACGTTGTGTCATTTTAAAACACCCTTTATGTTGAATTTCAGTGCGAAATTTGTCTGTTCACCATATCCAATTGGGATCAACCGATGCATATGTCTTGCAAGCATACCTTTTGTAAAGTGTGTTGGGAAACGTATCTCACTACGAAAATCCAAGATGGAGATGCTCACCACATTCTTTGTCCAGCTTTTGAATGTGATATATTAGTTCCAGTGGAATTGATTGAAAAATTAGTAACCCCACATGTAGCTAGGCGATATTTACAGTTTGATATAAAAGTAAGAAAATTTGTAGTAATTTTAACGGATTTAATATATTTTGGGAACTTTCAGGCCTTTGTTGAGAGTAACAAAAGTATAAAATGGTGTCCAAATCCTGGATGTGGTCGAGCTGTGCGTCTTCCAGATGCCGAACGAATAGCTATTGAAAATTCCAACAAAAAATCTCAGTGTGTCACGTCCCATGCTGTTGATTGTGGTAATGCTCATTTCTTTTGTTGGGAATGTTTAGGTAAGTTGTGAGAATTCGATTTTAACTTTAAATTGAAAGATTCTGGATAATCAGATGCAAATTACTACATTAGATACTATCTAAAGACAGTTCTCTTGCAGGCCAAGCTCATGCACCATCAGGCTGTAAGCAGTGGAGAGAATGGCAACTGAAAATAAGTGAAGTAAAGCCAGAAGAATTGAAAGCTTCTTGTAGTGGTTCGGAGGATGCAGCAAATTGCTTATGGTTAGTTACCAACTCCAAGCCTTGTCCAAGCTGCAAAAGTCCAATACAGAAAAACGAAGGCTGTAATCACATGAAGTGTTCAAAGGTACATTATTCAATTTGACTGAATAAGCTAGTGTTGATTATTTGTTTTCTAATTGCAGTGTAAATTTGACTTTTGTTGGGTGTGTCAAGAATCTTGGAAACGACATAGTTCAGCTACTGGGGGTTATTTTCGTTGTAATCGTTTTGAAGCTGTTCTAAAGGCTGACGAAAAACAAGGTTCATTAATAATAGAAGCTCTAGATCGTAATAATCAGATGCAGGAGATGTCTCGTTTTTTACATTTTTATACCCGATTCAAAAATCACGAAAACAGCCAGAAACTTGAAGAGGTTCTTCTAACTAGTGTTAAACAAAAAATGGAAATATTAGCTAACAGTTTCGGAATAACAAAAGGCGATGGTAAATATGTTTTTCGCTATTAATAGTATATTACGTAACTTGTGTGGTAAGAAGCATTTTACGCGAAAATGGAAAAGTATGGAATTACGTAACTTGTGTGGTAAGAAGCATTTTACGCGAAAATGGAAAAGTTACGCACGATGCCGCAAAGCGGCGAGTGCGAAATTCCGTGAGTGGGTAAAATGCTTTACAACACGAGTTACGTACTATACTTTACCTGCGACCTACTTGTACTTGTATTTTTTATAAGAAGCATAAGAAATATCTGTTACATAATAAGAAGTACTTGGTAAACTCCATCTCTATTACTCTATTACCAATGAAAGAAGCACATTAAATAACTAAGGTTTAATCATTATTAATATATTGTTGATAATCAAAAGTCCATTTTTCAATTATAATCAATACATTTACTTAGCCCTTTGGGCTTTTCATAGTTAAACGTGGCCATATCGAATGTTTTCAAATAGTAAATTTTGAATAAAATGGCGACGTCTATTGACAGTTGCTAAGATGTTGCTAGGGAAGCCGTGCAATTTACTTTACAGCTGTGCGTTTTTTCCAGTGCGTAACAGACATCATTACATAGATACCGACTGTGTGTTATTGACTGATTACAGGGGGGTCGTAGGTAAAAGGGCTTTTTAATACACTTGTTGGTCACTAAATGCTGCAGCTCACAATGAAAATATTGGAAATGTACAAATATATGGCAGTGAGAAGAGGTGTATTGATTCAAAGAAAACTTACAATGAATCCCTAATCTTACAGGAAGGCTCAGAATGTGGAGCTTACTCCAGATCACTTAGCCTAATGATTAAGTGGGGAATGGGAAACAATAGCAGCGTGTTTCAAATAGAACTGGCTGGTATCTCAATTGCCGCAAAAGAACTAACCAGAAAAGGAATTTCTGGCAAAAACATAACAATCTGCACTGATAGTAGACAGGCTATATTAGCCTTGAACAGACAACGTGTTATATCGGGGCTAGTACTTACTAGAGTGCCACCAAGATTTAGCTAACGCCTCGGCAGATAACAATATTATCCTGAGGTGGATTAAAGGGCACGACAGGAGTAAAGGTTATCGCATTGCCGAATCTTTAGCCAGGGAAGCGGCTGGACTGAAAATTTTAGCACCCAGTGACACCTACGGCCTAACGACTTCTACCATTGCGGAACTAGCCAAACGTTACACTCATGATCAATCCCATAAGAGATGGAATGGAATCAAAGGATGCAGTCTTGCTAGAATCACCCTGGGCGATGACCAGGAAAACCCTACGTTTAACAGTAGGATTTCTGACTGGCCACTGTCAACTAAGGAAGCACCTCCATACTATGGGGCTAGTGGACACACCTCTATGCAGGATGTTTGAACAGGAAGATGAAACTGTCAGGCATGTCTTATGCGAATATCCGGAGTTATCGTCAATAAGAGAGTGTGTGTTCGGTGAGTCTTGGCTTATACCTGCCGATATAAAGGAGATGTCTCCTAGTAACCTTTTCACCTTCCTGAGAAGGACAGGGTAGACAATGACCCCTAGGAGGACAACTCATCGGGAGGATGTACAATGGGCCACATGTGGCATAAGTGTTGTGAGCCTACACTCACCCTCCCACTCTACAGATTCAGATACAGAAGGGGTTCTTTTGAGAGGAAACATCGTAATGTTAACTGAAAATCCGAGATGATTGGTGCAATAGGTCATAGAATTATCCCAAAATTACAAAAAATCAAAAATGTTTCAAAGATCCAATTTATATTTTTAACAATTATAGTGAATTTTGTAGATTTACGAGACTTTATTGACAAATATCTCAGTTTGACTGTCACTTTATTTTTTTTTTTAGAAAATATCGACAAAGGCACAAAATTTATAGAAGATGGTGTTAGAGAACTGCTCAAAGCGAGAAGAGTTCTGTGTGGTTCCTACGTGTATGGCTATTATCTCGAAGACGACGGTTATAACAAAACTATTTTTGAATTCATGCAGGTGAGGGTTTAATATACATTTTTTATTTCTCTATATTTGTTTGGGAGTCACATTGTTCATGCAACACGATATGGAGAATTACTCTATATATATTTTTAATCACGATTATTAGGGGATTTATCTACAAATTTTTGAAATAAAATTATTAGATTATCAGAAAAAGATGTGAACAGAAATTCCCTGAAATTATGCAACTCGCAATGCAGATACGTCACTAGTGTAAATGTGAAGTTGTTAATAATCTGCGTTTATTAGGAGAGGCTTGTATTATTATTACATACTTATTTAATATAGTTTCAATCTGGTCGGTTTTAATAATTTTGTTTACTTCCAGAACGAGCTGGAAGAGGTAACCGAAAAATTGAGCGAGATGATAGCCAGACCTTACTTACGTACCCCAAAGTCTGTGATAATCCAAACGTCTGCATTGGCAAGAAGAAAAAGACACGAGTTTGTTAGAGCTGTTGAACAGGGTTTAATACCTCCCGAAACACCTCCTATGTTAAGAAAAAGAAAGAAGAAATGTATGGATGTAAGTAAATAATTTTTTATTCAAATTAGTTAGGTAATTTCATTAGCTCCGACAACTTCCATCAAACCTTCGATTTCTTGAACGTTCTGGATGAATCTCACATTTCTGCAAATTCATTGGGGTGATATTCACTGAAACCTACAAGATATGTAGTGTAATGAATGTATCGTCGATAGATACTTGGTAGATTATAGGTGTGGAAGGGCCTCTGAATAGGTGGTGCTGCTGGTCACTCGGTGGGTCATCTTACAGTTCATCATAAGTAAATATAAATAATACTATTTATGTTTATTTCACGCTCTGAACTTGAGTTCGTACGTGCAACCTTCCTACTTCTTATTTATGTAACGATTCATGATTTATTGAAATTAGATTCAAGGGAATTTATGTCTTTTAATTAAATATTATTAATAACTTCATATTTTGACCAAAAGGCATCACACCTTCCCCTTTTACAAAAATAATAAATTCCGTTGAACTTCCTTTCCCCCTAATGAAATGAGTTTATAAATCTCCTAAAAATAGATGATAAATGATTATTACATAATGTCGTTAACCTACGGTTACATATATTTATAAATTAATGTATGTCCATTGTCTTTAAAAATTGTCTACGATAACTTAGTTGTTTGTCATGTTTATTTATGTTCACTTAATGTTTTTATTACTTGTTATCCGAATTTATTATGTGATGCCTTTTTGGGGTCAAGTAAAACTGGACTGTTATAATCTAATATTGAAGATTCAATTATACCTTGATCTAATAACTTTTGGACCTGATCATTAAGCTCTGAAGATTGAGAGTGTGGCGTGCGATAATTTTTAATATATACTGGAGTATCATCTTTTACCAATAGCTTTTGCTCATAAAAATTATTATGCGTTAAAATGTCATTTTTTAAAGCAAAAATATGAAAAATTTTCACAAAGATTTATTAGCTTATCCCTGACGTATTCTGGTACCTGTGAATTCAATGTTTTTCTTAATTCTTTCATCCTATTCTTACTTTCATTCGTCACAGCGTATACATGAAATAAATTTAAATCCAATATTTGCCCCTTAGTTCCTCAGGAAAATCTTGGAGACTAGTAGTTAGTTCTATTTCCCGGAGAAATTTTGGGAAATCTACAGGCTTTAACTTAGGTAAATTTCCCTCTTATATCCAATAATCTTCTAGGAGTCTTCTTCCATTCCACAAAATCTACATTCTCCCCCTCCACTATTTGGAGCAGAATATTTGATTATCTAAGCCCTACTAGATCTTTCCAATGGTCAGATATCTTTTTTCCAGTTTTCAAAGAATCTTCTCAGTTTCCTTCTTTGCTAGTTCATCTTCAATTTCGTTTCCTATAGATCTATATATAGATAGTGTAAGCTCGTCGTGAAACAGCCTGTATATTTCTCACCCTATGCCGTCTATATACACTATTTAATGAATACTTCCAGTCCGATTTATCACAAACATCTTCCTGGTTAAGAGACTGCGAATGGCCTGAATATGACACTGACGAAGAGACTGATATGGGTGTTACTCACAAAACATTCCCTTGTACCTGTAAATCTCCAATAAAAGATCACCAACGTAATTTAGTTTGTTCGAAGAACTGTGGCAGTAAGTAAATATTTCTTATTAAATAGTAGACTTAAATTAATCATGTAAATGAATTTTCAGAAGGTTCCGATTACAATATGGAACTGATAATAGCTCTGGAAATGTCTCGTCTGCAAATGATAGAAGATAGAATGAAGCAGCAAGCTCAACAAACACAGCAAGTTATAACACCTGATCCAAGCTCTAATACAAGTAACGAAAGTTCATCAGATGATCAATTGAAACTTGCGATTCAATTGAGTTTGCAGGAGTCTACAGCTGCCATAAGTAGACAGTTAGAAATTAAAAAACTTACAAAAGAAAAATCGAGCGCTGAAATAACAGTGGATTATTTCTTGAAATCATTGGCAAACCATAGTATTGATATAAGAACTATAGAGAAATGGAAAGAGAATGATAATATCCAAATGAACTTGCCTTGTTCGGGAAATGCAGATGGAACATTCCAAATATCCGATATCCATGATAACGGTAGGAATAATAAATATATAAATAATAGACACTCGATTATTACACTCTTTTATATTATATTAGTTAAAATTAGTGACAATCTTGATATATTATAAACTCAAAATGCTAAGAAAGTTAATACATTGTTTATTGGTTTTAAAATAGGGTACGCATTTGAAGATCTCGACGAAGATTACGAATGTGATGCTAGCTTGAAGAGATCTCACTCCACAGGAGATTTGTGTGTACGTCGAGGTAGTAGAGCTCGAATACGCACAAACATAGAAGAGCCTCGTTATCATCTTGATTCGGATCATAGTAGTCAACACGAGGACAAACCAGAAGATGTAGTTCGACGACTGATGGCTTTACCAGCCTCCGTTAGAAACAAGCAATTTCTTTTGCTGCACACGTCTTATCCAGAAGAAGATAGTCAAGGTCAAAGCTCGGTTGAAGATACAACAACGTCCGACTCGATTGATGTTGGCCAGGAAAGTTCCAATGAAACTGTTAAAATGGAAGATAAAAACGAAAAAAGTAAGTTTTCCATTAATTTAACATTCACCGTGTATTTGTTGTTATTTGTGATTGTAGATAACAGTAACAAATACGACGACGAATCTAAAAAGACTGAACAATCAGCCAAAATAGCCGAATGTAAAAAGCAAACGCATAACCCCTTTTCCTCTTTGAAAAATAAGTTGTGTTCGGGACATTTACCTAAACCAAGATGTTTATCAAAAGTAGCTGTGAACAAAAATATTGGTCTTCTCGATGAAAGCAATACCGCGCGACAGACTGTATCATCAAAATCCGATCAAAATAATTTCGGTAAATCAAAACAAAAAGAAGATAGCGATAAGAAGTTTATTATTATAAGTGAATGTAAAAGTGAGAAGCAAAGTCCGAAAAAACATCACAAAAGCTGTAAGAAAAATATATTTTCGAAGTCTACCGGGTTTCTGGTGGAAGAGCAACAAAAAGCTACACGGGGTAAGTTTCTTTTTTATTGTAACTCATTCGGTTCCTGAAGAAAGCCCCAGTTCCTTCAGATCTATTTCAGGATATCCTCTCCAGTAGTCTCTAGGACTGGATGGAGGATAGAGGTTTCTTCTTCCATTCCCCAGACTCTACATTCTTCTTAGTCCACAATTTGAGCTTTTGAAGGTGCCCATTAAGGCGGCAGTATCTGGTTAGGACATTTGTTAAAACAGTGCAGTTTGGCGTCGACAAGGAGATAAATATCTTCCAGCACGTGTTGCCAAGCAGCTTCCATTTGGAGGAGGATGAGTTATTGCATTGAAGATGGTATGATGGAAAAGTATAACTTTCCAAAGAAATTCGTTACGGAATTAAGCAACAAGAAGGAATGGGATCCAAATACCATTACCAGGCGTGGAAAGAGTTCCATTAAATGGTACACAGACGGCTCAAAAGCAATAGAAGGAACTGGGATAAAAGTGTTCGGGCCAGGAACCAAACACTTGGGAAAAACCCCAAGTATTTTTCAAGAGGAAATCCACGCCATAAGAAAGTGCGCCCAGTTCAATTTTGATAAAGAATACAGAAGACAAAGGATTATCATAATGTCGAATAGTCAATCTGCCATTACAGAACTGAGCTCTTGTGTAATCAGTTCCAAAATGGTGTGGGACTGCCTGGACAAACTCATGAACTAGGCGAGAACAATATGGATACTGGATGCTATGGATTCCAGGACACACTGGAATAGAAGGAAATGAAATAGCAGATAAACTAGCAAAGAGGGGGACCGAAATACCTTTCTGGGGGCCTGAATCCTTTTGCGGAAACAGCCCCAATGTAATATTGGAAGAAATAGGTAAAGCCGAGAAAAAGAGAAGATCTGACCATTGGAAAGATCTAGTAGGGCTTATACAATCAAAGACTCTTCTGGGTGACTACAACCTGTTGAGATCAAAAGAATGCATAAGTCGAAGTAAAATTGTGCTAAGAGTTTTAACAGGGATTCTAACGGAACATTGTCGCCTGAATGGGCACCTGAAAAAGCTCAAAATAGTGGAGGAAGAAGAATGCAGATTTTGTGGAATGGAAGAAGAAACCTCCATCCACATACATACTTGGCATTGAAGTTTCTTGAAGCTAGTCTTCATCCAGAATGGAATTTTAGATACTCATAGGTACCTGACAGAGGATTTAGTATGTATGATAATCAGTTTGAGTCCATCGAGATGTATAACCATGTGCAGCATTTTTTTTATATTCCAAGGACTAGTGAATGCAGTTTCAGACTCTAGCTTTGCTAGGGTGTCTTCCGTTTCATCGCCTAAAATATGTTTGTGCCCAGGACTCGCCTAAGAGTTACTCTATCATGGTTTACTTGAGTCTATCTATTATAATAATTATTATTATAAAGATAGTTTATTTTTCATTTTAGGCCTTTCTTCTCATCTTCGCATCCAAATCTGCGATAGCCCTTTATCAACCACAGAATATTGCCTGGAAACCGACAGTTCTAATGAATATGAAAGTGAGACTGGTATTCCAAAATCACCGACTTTATTCATTTCCGGTGTCTCAATTTCCCGTACTCCAGAACCGAAATCAACTGGCTTGAATTTTATGCAAGCTGGTAGATCATCACGTTCATCGAGTTTTAGTATTCCACTGCCGTTGAGTTCGTGTTCGCTCAGCATCTCAAGCACGAGTCTCAATAATACTTCTTCGTTGCCTCCGGAGCCGTATACGCCCTCGTTGATCAAGTCTTCTACTCCTATATCTTCCAGGTAAGAAATGGGTTATCATTTATTCACTTCTCAAGGATAAGGTGGATGTCTTATAATGCATAATTTTACAGATCTAATCTTCATACCCCTAGCACGAGTCCTTCTAGATCGAACAATGAAAATGGAAAGACCAGAAGTGCTAATGAGCCTGAGAGGGAAAGAGAAATGTTCAGGTATTTTTTATTTACTAGTAAGAGCCACAATGAGTTAATTTTAATACAAATATCAAAAATACGTCTTTGGATTTTTATATTTTCTGGTAGGTTTCCCAAATCGTCCACAGATGGCGCCCTTAGTTCCGTTCTACACGTTCAAGAGTCCAATTTAAGTTCGGACGATTTTCATGAAGCTCTCTTCCTTTTGGAAAGATCGCCGCAGGTTCGGGATTCGAAAAGAAGAAAAAAATCGAAAAAACGAGAAAAAGATGATAAAAAAGAAGATCAAAGCTCCGTTTTGTAAAATATAAAAAAGACTGTTAATTGTTAAGTGATTTGTTCAAATGAAACGAACCGAGATTTTGTGATACAATTTAGAAAAAAAAAGTGACCAAAAATGTTAATCTCGTTATTTATCACTTCAATGTTTTATACACCAATCAAATCTTGCCGTTAAAATAATTTAAAATTCAATTTTTTTTTTCTATATTGGGTCTAAATTATTATTCACATGCAATGGCCTACGATTGAGGAAATCAATAAATTTTCTATTGTAATAAAGAATATTGGTGTATGAAATGTTCAGTGGGGTAATCGTGAGTTTTACTATAAAATAATAAGCCAATTATTCATCTTATAAAAAATAATGGCTGCTAATAGAGTATACTATGCCAATAAGAAACTATTGTAAAGCAAAGTATTGACAAGATACACTAAATTTAACATTTACAACACAATTGTAAGACCTGTGATAATGTAATACATACTATGGAGCAGAAATGATAACAATGACAAAAAAAGATGAAGAGGAGTAGAGGATAGTAGAACGAAAAATAATGAGAACAATTCTTAGGCCAATAAAAACTAACGACAATGAATACAGGCCACGTATGAATCATAAAATACTGAGAGAAATGAACGGGGAAGATATAGTGAAGAGAATAAAGAGACAAAGAATAAAATGGCTCGGACATGTATGTAGAGAAGGTGAGCGAGCAGTCGCTTGCTCAATGCTACAGTGGGAACCAGGTGGTAGGAGAAGGCAAGGAAGACCCAGATCTAAGTGGCTGAAGGAAGTGGAGGAGGATTTGATAAGGATAGGAACTGTCAGATGGAAGGAAAAAACGAGGGATAGGATTATAGGGAAAAAAATAAGCGAGAAAATAATGAAATGAAGGGGATTGATCCACTTCAGAAAGCGGATGTAAAAAGCATTTATGCGGGGTGTCTAGCCACTTTATATACATTCATCTTATGTTTAAACAGTGGCGGCTCCTCAATCTGGTAATTGGGTCAATGACCTCTCATAAAAAATAGTTATACTCAAATTATTCGTAAATTCAATACATAGCAATTTGCATTTAACAATTTTGCCCAATTTTCATTTTATGATGAAACTCACAGATCATCCTCACTTACACAAGCTTACTATTTGTCTAACTGTACCTACTTTTTTATTGTATTTACATTTTTTATTTATTGAAAGTGATATAATTGTATTATTTCAATGAATATCTGTAAATAATCCGCTATTATCACTGGAAATTAATGGAATAAGTATCACTGTTGATAGGATTACTAGTAACCAGTATTAGTAATTTTGCGCATTACCGAAAAATAAGTTCAATAGGGTTGTGATTATATCAGCTACAAAACAATGAATTAGTAATTTACAGAAGAGATTTTTGGTGATGAACATGGAAGTAAAAGAGAGAGGAGAGAACATAACAATATAAAGAATCGTCGACCAAAGTGGCTTCTCAATATGGCCGACTTCCATTGAAACGTAAACAAACCAGAGGCGTACATTAAATTATTCAATTATGCATCTTTTTAAGGTTGTATATTGTTATTGTTTTTGTAAGTATGCTTTTTTTTTTTTTTTATTAAATTTGATATGTGTAAATTTTGTTTATTATAGTGTTTAATACTTACCTTTTTTATATTTATTATTATTTAAAATTTTATTTATATTTTAGTTGGGCGCCATTAATAATTATCTCAGCTATTTTATGAGACTCTTAATTTTTATTTTATTATATTATTATTTGTATATTTTTTTCATACTCTCAGGGAATATTTTATTGTGAGGTCAAATTAAAATTTATGAAGACCGACTCTGTTCTTTGGCCTTCGTGTTGAAAGTTGGCACTGAAGTATATTACTGCAATTGAACCATAGACATTAAAACAAAACAGCCACCTGTACTATTGGATAAGCGTTTTATCTTTTATTGAACTATTATTATTATTGGGTTTTTATATAATAAAATATTCAAATTATACAATTATACAGTTACTCCAATTCTTAATTATCTAAATTTTCATT
Source organism: Galerucella pusilla (assembly GCA_910591695.1). Taxonomy (NCBI): domain Eukaryota; kingdom Metazoa; phylum Arthropoda; class Insecta; order Coleoptera; family Chrysomelidae; genus Galerucella; species Galerucella pusilla. The sequence continues at coordinate 19,993 of CAJUYI010001092.1, read as the reverse complement.
CATTCATCCAGGCACACTATTTAACTAAACTCACAGAACTAAATTCAGTAACGTGGATATATGACCTTAATTATAGACTATTTGTCTAATAAAAAAAAAGAAGATGAAACTTAATAGAAACGTTAATCTAACGAATTGATTTTATCAAATGTTCTGTAAGTATTTTTATCTGATTATATCTAAGCAAACAATTTAATTCTAATAAGCAAACAATTGATACTACATAAAAAAAAACTTTAAATTAATATGAACAGTAGGTAGGTACCTGAATGTTTGTTAGTTTAAACCTTTATTCTCTCTTCAAATTCGAAGGTTTCAATGGGTTGGAAAATGTGGGAAAGGCCTGCAGAATATACAGACTGTCAGCTGAGGATCAAATCCGGTATTTTCTTTCTTCAAAAACTGTGGATTTTATACAGTCTGTTCGTTGTGGAAAATTCCTTAGTTATATCGACAAAACTATGCCAGATATATCAGTTCGTCTTGATTAAAATTATAAATTCAGAGGTAGATGTACGCTTACCGGCACTTTGTAAGTATTCTTACTTATTTCACTTTTATTAATTATAGGTATCACTGACTCCTTATAATTATTATGTTAATATAAATAATATATTATTAATCTTTTGAATATTTTATATAGTTTTATTAAGATTTTTACTTTTAATTTCAACTCAAATTTTTCTACGTCTTTCTCCCGCGGAGAAATTTCTACAAGCCGTTGATTTTTTCATTTGTTTCCTAAACAAACTTTCTTTTGTTTTATTTCAAGCAATGAAATTCATTTTAAAAGTTTGTTACTAAATTGATATTTCCAATCTTTAAAAATATTGTAAGTTTATTCAAATGAAATTATGTTTTAGTTTCTATATGGTGTTTGTTTCATTTTTATGTTATTGTTTTTATCATTGCAGTGGTCAAAAATTTGTATTTATATCTTTTATAACCTTAAAATTTAGGTTGGTATTTCACACGATTTGCTTGAAGTTGGTACTCCTGTTTTTATCTGTCAATTTATAGCTTAAATTCTTCGATTATACAGGGTTTATTAAAATTGATAAATAATTTAGAATATAGTGTTTGCCAAAACTTATTATAAAGAATGTTATTTATTTTTATTAATATTATCAGTTTTGCATGTTTTAATTTGACTTATTTATTAGTTTATTTCTATTATATTTCTTTTATTGTGATGAATTTATTTAACTAAGTAACCAAATAACAGAGTTGGTCGTATTGCCTTATGATTATTTTTAAATGATTTATTTTGGGTATGTTCATACCATAACAATATATTGGATAAAAGCAGTCTCCAAACACTATTGTACAACTCAATATCAACTTAAATTCATACTAATACTCATAAATAACCTTTCTAATACTGAAAATCACCATTTTTAACGAGGCTTTTCAATTTGACTCATTTCAGTATATTAGGAGGTGCTTTAGCTGCTAGTAGCAGCTCGTAGTGACTGAATTCCGTTCGTTTATTACCGGACGTGACGCCTAGTCTTACCTTCCCCTTGCCCCTCAAGCACATACCGAAAAGTATGAGCTTCAAGCCACGGAAATTAAATACACAAAACAGTCTAACCTAGGTTAGGGCGGGTATTATAAACATGTCTTGAAGTTAACTTTGAATTTAGCTGTCAAGTCAACTTTAGGTTTTAAAATGTCAGTTTTATAAAAGTTACATTTTCAAAAAAAAGAAGAACCTGGAGCATAGAGAAATATTCTCTATGGCCTAGAGTTTTGGCATTTTGACTTTAGTTTTATGGTCTAGTTTTGAGATGTCTGTTTGGTATATTTGTTATTTTGTTCCCAGTGTCGAATTTTTATTTTATTTGTTCCTGTCTGAATGTATAGACGAGCCATAAACTTTTCCAATGAGGAAATTGAATCTCTTCTATCATTAGTGGAAGAATGTAAGGACATGGTGGAGTGCAAAATATCCTTCGTCGCCGAGTGCCTTCAACAATATTCATAGCATCTTCTTCATCGTCGGTTAAAAGTTCCTCAAAAATATCTTGGATATCGTTTGTTAACATTGCAAAATTCAAAGAAAACAAAGCAAAAGCAATCAAAATATTCACAATATAATTTTAAGGTTAAAAATGCCAAATTGTTGACTGAACCGACAGAACAGAGCAACTATCAAATCACGAAAACCCGATTTTACCATAAAGTTAACTTTAATCGATACCTCTTCCACCCGACAAAGTTAACTCCGCCATTTTGAAGTTAACTATAACATGTGTCGTCATTCTACAAGTTAACTTTTAGTTATATGTCAAAATAGTTTTATAATACCCACCCGACTGTTTTGTGATTAAATATTTGACGTTTGTCCGGTTTGACGTTTATGTAAAGGTTAAGATTGTGCCGATTACGATTTAAAATTTACTAAAAATATCTAAATAGGCAAAATTATATTATCAACAACATTATAATTGAAAACTGTTCGTCTAACAACACAGGAAATTAATTGGCATTGGCACATGACAAGTGGTTTTGGGGATCCTAAAAAATCGTGTTCGTTTTGCTTCAAAGTCGTGACGACTGAGGCGTCACGCACAAGTGCTTGAACCCCAAATAAAAGAAAGCAACAAAGGTTATCTATGTTAACACAAGAATTTATAACTAATGTCACTAATGTGGCTTCTCAATATGGCGACTTCCGTCGAAAGTTGGTTAAATCACTACCACGCTTACCTTCCCTCCTCTTTTACCTCCATGGTGATGAAAGTATCTATTTAACTTCAGCCACCACTTTTTGCTTAAATTGAGATTTTCAAATGTGATCCTTTCAAAATAATACACAGTAAAAATTAGCATTTAAGCTTCAGACACTCTGTGGTGAAATGAGATCCATGGACACCGTTTCCCGTAAGAAGATGTCACATGAAGTTGCAGTAGTATGCGCGAACTGGTTGTCAAAACCAGTGCCATATTGTAAAATGAACATTCGAGATCAAATCAGTAGTTTTCACATTTTGTAGGTTAACACAAAATTAGAAACTGCCAGCCTTGACTGTGAGTAATATTTTCTGTAACACTAACAAGTTCTTAGATTGCATAGTTTTAGATCAAATAAAACACTCACAGATAAACTGGATAAATGTCTTCAAAAATCAAAAATATTCGACACCACTTCAAAGGACAATAATGAAATAGATGTCAGCATGAAAGATTGCTTGTAACGCCAATGGCGACATAGATAAAGAAATCCAATTTTGGTTTCTGCGCAAGATAGTTGGCAAACTTCATGTGGCTTCTACTTAGGTGAAACGGAGTCTACTGATAACATGATACGTTCCAAAACTCTTAAACAAACTTTTTTTTATTCTTGCCAATACCAAAATTGTTATTATCATGCTAATTCATTGTGAGGTATTGAAACGTCATGTTCAAAAGTCTGAAAATTTATTGAATAGAGTATTTTGATGTAAACTATTGTAAAAAAAATGACGATCGTGATATATGTACTCGAAGTGATATTACTTTTTTTATTATAAACAAGTAGGTTTTACTTTTTGATATGAGTGTAGGTGTACCACCTCAAGAAACGTATAAATAGTAAATATAACGGCTTAAATTCTAACCATAAAATCCGTCGCAGCTTCAGAAAACAACAAAGACAAATTATTATTTTGGTATTCATATTATTATTCGGTAATTTTAACTTAAAAATCTTCCTGGAGTTTTGAAAACTTGTTATTTTATTGATTTTGATGTGCCTTTTACGAATTTTTGATTCCTCGTATTTTTCCGCTCGTGCGGAAAGTAGGTATCGGCAAAAACTGTGTCTAGGTGCAATTTTTTTCAAATATGGCGGTTCGAGCGGCAAAAATACGAGGCGGCAAAGTCAAAATTCGGAAAGAGCTTATCAAAATCTATGAAATTTCCAGGCAACCACCAATTTTCGAACCAAATGACTGTAGTATTGGTCTCAGGTTGAAATGTTGCCTTCTGTCTGTAACAATTTCAAGGGTGGGTGACCCCACAATTGGCCCATTTTGCATCCTTCTGAGGTTCAGACTCCCTCCCAGCTCGTCATCCAGCCTACTTGTTTGAAGTAGTCGATAACGTCGCCGGAAGTAAGCTCCCTCATGATGGCTTGTGTTAGCCTGTACTCGCCGAATACAGAAAACCTAAATTGAAAGAGTGTCGGACATTCACAAAGAATGTGTTCGAAAATCTCATCTTCCTGTTCACATTCGCTACAAAGTGAAGTGTCAGACAGACCCAGTCTGTAGAAGTGTTTTCGAAGCTGGCAGTGACCGGTCAGAATACCCGTGGCAGTCCGAAGGTTCTGTCTGTTCATAGTCACGTAGTTTTTGGCTACTTTGCCGTCCGGATACTGCAGCAGTTCCTTGGCAAGTCTGCAACCTTCTGCATCGTCCCATTTACCCTTAAACTTTTCAAGGAAGTGTTCCTTTATTAGGTCAATCATAGCTGACTCCGACAGACCAATGAAAGTGCCAGTGTAGTATTGGTCTCAAGTTGAAATGTTGCCTTGCTGATATAAGGTTTTAATTTAAGCCCTACCTATATGAATTTTTGTATGGTAATCCTTAAAAGTTTTTTACTGTTAGTATACTCGTGCAGTTGATGTTTTGAAAGTAATAGATAAGGTGTCGGTACACAAAATCGTTCCACTTTTTTATTTTCCATTACCAGATCGTATAACATTGTTTATTTTCTAATATTTAATGAAATTTATGTAATATATGTAATTACTTACACATTTTATAATTTTCAATTAAAATAATAATACGTCTATTGTTGTGATTTTTATTTCACTCACTCGAAAACCCGTGTATATATAGTTCTTTGCAACTCTAGACCCTTCTTGAATTTACGAATTAGAGCATTCAGGAATAAACCATTGTATTGCCAGAGCCGGCTTCTGATTCATTGAGTTCGTAACAGTAGGAATTTCATCTAGACTTGCTGGAATCGTTACCAAAAAAGGTAAAAGGTAAAAAAACAGTATGGAATTATATTTATAATAATTCTTTCTGACTTTTCACTTTTCCTTTACTCAAAAAACCAGTGAAGAAGGCAAAAATAAACGTTTTTTTAAATAATGTATCTTTATATACAAATAGGACGTCAAGTACATATTTATCACAGATATAATAGTGCATACAAGTTTTCACTTTAACTGGTAGCTACAAGTATTAAATGAAAACACTGAATAGTCATTCACTCCATAGGAAAATGAAAAAAAGTTTGACCATATTTTTTTTATATTTTATTTCGTACAACTAACTACAAATATATTTTATATATTACAATCTTTTTGAATTGTTTGTGTCTCAAAACATTCTAACAGGGAAGGCATGAGCTGAATGTTTGAGAGACACAATTAAAGTTATAATACAATTATTTGATCACCTGACCTGATGCAATTCAACGAAAAGTATTTTTGGTATAGCAAAAAAGATTCTGAAAGTTAATTGTTTTATTTTAGAGCACTATAATAAATAAATATGTTTTTAAATTAAAAATTAATTGAAGAATCAGGTGTAGATTGGGGTTCAGAAACTTTTTAAGCAGTAATAATGTGTGGAATAGCAATAAGCATTGGCAGGTGGAACGCATTTATTGTCCTGTCAGTGGTAGAATGCTCGTCAATCAATGGAAACTGATTTTTAGAATCTGCAATATCATCTTTTTCAATTGTATAAAATAAAAAATGATGATGCAATGTTTTACTTGGCACGGTTTTCAAGAAACAGAATGTGTTATTCTTCATTTATCACAGGCTGGGAACTGGGAATGGTGAGCTGAAATTCTAGGGTAAACGAATATGGAAAATCAGCGAAAGCATAAATCCACCCGAAAGTGAGGGGAACGAAATCCTTAGTCCCGATTTTGGAAATTTGAAAATTTAAATAGTGAGCTTAAGTCTACTTCACTCATTCACGACATTATTTTCCTGCTTTTCCATTTTATTATTGTCGCTTGAGTGCTTGAAATAATAACTTTTTTAGTGAGGTTAGGTGAGCCACAATTACCTATAATGTGTATGTTGCCTTGACTCAAAAACTAACAATTTTTTAGTTTTTGAATAACATTTTTCTAAATTTTATTGTATTTTATATTCTTATACAATTTACAACGCAAAATTAAAGTACGTGTAAATATTTTTTTTCTTTCATTATATATAATACACGCAACTTTCAACATATATTCAATAAATACACCATTTTATTAAAACAATAAATAATAAAAATAAAAAAAGCTTTTTTCTCAAAAGCGTTAAAATTTTTCTATAAATATTTTCGTATAAAGCAGATTTACGTATCTAGGTACCTACTCTAAATTTTTGTACACACGCTTAAATCGAAAATATATTTACAAAATATTTTTAACAAACTATTTCCGGGAAGGGGACCTTTGATATTTATTATAGTTTTCTTAAAATGATTGCCACAAGTTTTCAAATATTTACAGTTCGATATACACGTATTTTCCGAACCCACAAAAATAGTAAAAAAAAATAATTCTAATATTTTGTTGAAGCTAGGATGCGTTTTAATATGTTTGCTGAGCATAGCAAAGTATGCAATTAAATTAACGATAAATGGCGAGAATGGCACGAGATGCTAAATAACCATCCTTTATGTCGATCCAACATTGCCAAATGAGTGACTGTCGCTCATGTTAAATTATTTTCAGAGGGACTTTTGAAAATAAGAATATGTTCAATTATTGAGAGCCAAGCAGAGTTGGTAATGTAACAAGAAGTATAAAAAAAGCCGTAGTTAATATAGACAAAGGCTATGTAGTTAATGTAAACAACTATACTGGTTTTCATTTAAATGGTCTGAATAAATTCGGGGGGTGAATTCTGCTCTTCCCAATATATTATGTTGCGTCTAGGTTTCTCTCGTTACTTATTTGATTTATAAGCACATGTAAATATTTTTTTGTGAAAGGGGAAGGGAAAATTATTGAGATTTATCGCAGAAAATAAGAAATAGAAAACGAAAAAAAAACAAGAAAACCCAGGTCCAAACCCGGTTTTGATCAAAGTGTAACTATGTATAAAAATATCAGAAAATAAGAAATAAAAAACTAAAAAAAAACAGGTCCAAACCGGGCTTCGAACCTAGGACCTCTGGGTTGTCAGTTCAGTATCCTACCAGTAGGTCTAATCTGCTCACATTCAGTGACATCGAATAGAAGGTTAAACTCTGCATGGACGCATGCCTTATCGCAAAAGCTACATGTAGTTACTACTAAATTTGACAACGTTGGATCGACATAAAGGATGGTTCTTTAGACTCTCGTGAGAATGGCTGCATATAATGCAATGAGAACTGTCACGAAGGAACCAATCATACCGTATTTAGCTTAACTGCCTGATAAAGAATACTGATTACTTCACAACACAAAAAGTCTAAAAGCTGAGGTACCTGCAAGGTCTTTGACTGGTGGTGTCGAAGCAATCTAACGACAAATGTGTTATTTGCTTACGAGATTCAAAATACTTTGATACAATTTCAGACAATCATCAACAAAACTATCTCATTCCATAAGATAGACTAATAATCAAATGTATGAACATTATCTAATGAAATAATATTTCAAAGGAAATGCTTTAGGCTGAAACATCTCCTTGTCTAACAAACTAAAGTACCTAAATCTAAGTAACGCTTACACGTATAACCAATGTTTCGCTTTAAACCTTTTAGCGAGCTTAGTTCTTCTAATTTCTTCGTGTTCTTCGACCGGCGAAATGCTTATAGCCAATCTCTGGAAAATAAATATTATTGTCTACTTATGTAACAAAAAATATACTAATAACACCAGAGAGAAAGAAGGATATGATTATTTTCTTTTAAGACATCGTAAATGATCTGGAAATAGACTATATTGCAGCTTAACTCCTCCCCGGTTTAAGATACGAGGCGAAGAATAGGGCATAAATTTTGCTATTGGTGGGAATTGATGCTTTATCAGGACTCCTAACACCTTGCATGCCTATTTTGTCAAAAAAATATAAACTTTACTTTTAAAACGATTTTAAAAATCATAAAATTTGAAAGTCCGCCAAAACGCGCTTTGCGTCATAAAGATGGCTGCCCCATGGTGTGACGTCATTTGTTCACGTTCTTATTCGTGTATCACGCTCTGAGTTCTTGTGACCTAATTTGATTCTGAAAGCTTTAAAAATGGATAAAGCCGAAAAAAAAAATTTGTATTCCAAGTATTGCATTGTTCCAGTGTGTAAATCAACGTCTATTAAAACTCCATACAAAATATGTGTTACTTTACCTGGTGGCGCAAGCAAAAATACACTTAAGAGAAGGGCATTACTTTTGTTTGTGAAGACCATTTTAATGTAAGTACCTACTTCTATGCTGGTAATTTTTATTCTTAAATAGTTTGAGGTTATGTACCTATATGTCTAGGAATCAACCATAAAAACATCATTTTCTCACGACCACATATCGAAATATGGTTGGTATATATTATATAAATAAAACATAGTTTAAATCGTGCTTACGATAATGCTTTAACTCCTCTTATTTCCTCTGCATTAAAGCAGCTGTTTGACTTCATAAATTCGAACAGCATAAATGAGTCTACTTTGGGCAAGTTATCAGTTTGTGCTTTTACAAAACCTTCGCTAGCCATATCTTTACTCACAAAATATGAAAGAATCGTCACTGAACACTGAACTAGTAAATAAAATATATTCTTTCAAAAGTTTTAAAATATCCTCGGAAATATCGAATATTTATGTCCACTTTTCACTTCACGTTGACTTTTAGAAATAAAAAAAAGCACACTCAAACACGTAATTGTCTCAAACAAACATATAAATGATATTTTTACGTCGATGAAGCAATTAATAGTTGATTGAAATACAATATAAACACACAACTACACATAACCTAATGCAATACCGGCCATATTGACATAGGTAAACTCAAAAGATATCACATCACATGCATCATCGGTAGCTTTCGGAAATCCTCGGGTTGTGGTCGGAAAGTGCATTGAAATTTTAATTTAGGGAAAAATTGATACAAAGTTAACATACTCTATAGCTTTGTAAGTTTTTTTGACCTAACAGTCACGAGTAGTTGATTTGCGTAAACATTTACGGACATACAATTTATAATTGAATTGAGATTACTTACTTCTGTTAGAGACCCTTTGGTTTTGAGTATTTGTATGATTGCAAACAAAGGTATCATTATAATCGACGAAAGCGTTAGACCCCAACCAATCCACTCTGCCCAAACTGGATAAAAATAATCATTGTATTGAAGTTGCTCATGATGGAACAGCCCAAACATAACAACACACTAAAAAAATTGGAAATACATCATTATTAGCTATATAAAGCATAGAGCTGTTTTTTGAATCAAATTTTTAACATTTTCTGCGTGTTATTTGGTATAAAGTTTATCAATTTTAATTGCTTCAATTCCAGGAAGCAATATTAGCAGCATCAAAGTAGGTTTTCTCTTCGAACTTTGATCGGAAAGGTCCGATCGGGGTAATTTTTGTTGCAAAATGTTTATCAAGACATGCGATTCAAAGTTGGCCAAAATGTCGATGCTGCTGGGGCCTCCTTTACCCTAAATTCTCGGGGGAACTCTCGGTATTTCTCAACAAGGCACTTACTTACCGTTTCTTTCGCGGGGTTTGAAGTGCCCTGTATATATTTTTTGAGCCAGGTTAACCTTGCAACCTTCCTAGGGATGTGTGGAAGAGCATCTGGAGGTGCAAAATATGATATGTCCACAGAAATGTATTTGAGCTGCCAAATTGATTCAAGGAGGTTTCGAACATATCTCGGCCCGTATATTTTCACCACTAGTGTCCACTAGAGTCCATTCCATTAGAGAACGGAAAGCTTCTTTACATGCATTGTGACATCTAACAACCAATAGCTGAACTGAAGTTAACAGCATTTTTCCAGAACCCTTTATTGTTGGTATTAGTCTCTTGCCCCAACACATGTGCCACTGCTCGACAGACGGCCATATTGTTTGCGCACATTTCATCACTATCAGTGGTTCGTTCTCTAATGAAACGGATTCTACCTAATTATATAATCACGCTTTTACCTTTCTAAAGTGCTCAGTGAACTTGATTAATTGTTGAATACTATCAGCTATTCAAATACTTACTATTATGAAAGACGGACTGATAAATTTCCAACAAACTCTCCAATATAATCCTGGTTTCATACCAAGCATGGCTTCTACATCTTGAGAAAATTTATCCAGTCCTTAAAAAATTTTTTTTGAAGATCAAATTGTAATAGTACCTACAGAGCTAAATTGAAAATAGATCTTACCATAAAACCAAGAAACTGCCACGGCCTCAAATATTGCTGAACACAGCAGAGATATCCCTGCAGAATATGTATCGAATAAATGAAACATGTAAATACCTCCCTAAAATAAACAAAATTATGTTAATGATAAATCTCTTTGAATAATATAGAGCAGCTCACCGGTGTAACGTTGATCAGAGCAACGCAAAAAGAACAAATTATTATACCTAATGTAAAAATTTCTCTGGAATATTTCTTGTCTTTAAAAAAATTTGAAAATTCATCCATTAAACCTGTTATAACACATTCCAATCCGCCCATCTAAAAAGTAAGTTTAATATTACGAATAAATAAATAAATACAATTCATTTGTAGTCTTGCTACCCTTCAACCTACAAAGCCTGTCAACCATTCGTATTTTTTATCAAACTAAGAAGAATCAGACGATCTAATTATTAAGTTCCCCATATTCGGAGAGGGTTTTCATAAAAAAAAATAAAGAAAAGAGAACCGCCACTGGTAGAAACTACGTTTGCGCGATCTAAGGATGTTGATAGACTTACCCCTTCACCGATTATCAACCTTGTTGGGAAGATTGGACTCAAAGGGGTAATCTAATTTTGATTGTCGAAGTGTACGGTTCTGAAAAGACTACCCACAGAAATCAGACCCAACCAACCCTCCAATTAAGGATATACAAATATACACTCTTGGATGAAATTACAGAACAATATAAAATTACTAATAAAAAAGGAAATAAATAAAAGAAAAATCGCATGTAGTAGAATTGAAATATGATTTACAGTTATAGACAAAAACAATGCAAAACGAATCATTTTACTCGTTGCGACAGTCACAATTTTTTCCGCCAGAGGTTTCATTGAATTCTACTCCGCCCAATACCTTTAGACAACATTTGAAACCTCTCCTATAAAGACTTACAATCATGATATTGATAAAAAATATCTTATACTTACTGCTGAATCTACTCCCAGCATAATCAACATAAAGAAAAATAAAATTGCCCACAATTGAGAGCCTGGTAAGGTAGCCACTGCTTCTGGATAAACTTGAAATACTAATCCTGGTCCTACAAAATAGTATTTATTATTATAGATAATGATTCATTTGAGAAAAATAACTTGCTGGGCACCCTCTGCATTTTCAGTCAGTTATCTGTTCTTTTGGAAAACAAAACAGAAAGATTAGACACATGACAGATGTCAGTATCTAAAACATGTCTTCAGTCACCCGCCCTTTGTTATCTGATAAATTAACTTTTGTTAAAATTGTTACAAAGCAAACATAATTAGGGGGAGGAAGTGATTATAATGTATAATTTCAATTAATACCTTCTGTAGCTACATCTCCAATAGGAACTCCTTGTTTATATGACATGTATCCCAAATAAGTAAATATCACGAATCCCGAAAAGAAACTCGTAAAACAATTTATTATTGTCGTTATGATGCAATCTCTAAAACAAAATACCCAGTCAAAAAATTACACTGTAAAAGATGTGGTGGATAAAAGTTTGGGGTGGTGGAGGGTCCCCAGGGCCTTATGCACACCTGGGCCTCACAAACCTTGAATTCTATGCTTTGATAAAAAAATAAATAATTATTAACTTTTTTTCAATAATACCTATAACAATTATTATGAAACGTGTTGTAACTTGCATAAGAAAGATGCACTCCGAATCCAGCTCCGACTGAATAAAAAATTTGCACAGCTGCATCCATCCAAACCTAAAACACGAAAGTAATGAAAAAGTGAAATTGAAAGTAAATTAACATTGAACTTGAGACAACAAACAAAATTAGTAGCGTGGATGATACTACAAAAATTTGAAACTATTAGCTGTTATTGAAATACAAAAGTTATTTTATAGTTTGACATTTGACATTCTCATTTATCGAATTAAAGGACTCTAAAGTAAAATAGATACTTTGCAATTAAAAGGAATAAAAAATATGTAATAGTAAAATCTCTTACTTGAGTTTTACTGAGCTTTGATAACTCTGGTTGAAGATAATACGAAATTCCTTTCAAAGCTCCAGGAAGCATCAATCCCCTTATTAACAAAATCGTTAGGACGACATATGGCATAGTTGCCGTGACCCACACTACTTTTCCTGTAAATAAATTCACTTGAATTAATATCAATACCTATATTAATTTTATCACTTCACCTGTTGATTTGACTCCTTTGAATAATGATATGTACAGTAAAAAATATATCACCAATAAACATAAAACTAATTGCCATTTAGGAGAGCCCATTTCGTGTAAACCATCACTCCATTGCATCTCTAGGACGGCTCGACTAAAGCATTAGAATTAATATTCAAAACATTCAAAAATTAATAAAAAAAGTTTCGAATACTAACTTGAAAAATTCTGAAGCTGGAGTATGTTTATTAGCTCTCGAAGATTCGTTGTTAAATCTATGTGGATTAAGTGAAGTATTATTGGAATTCATACTATCCCAACATTTCTCAGTATTCCATGTGTTATTACAATGTAACCATGGAAGATCAGACGTAATGCTGGATCCGATAAAATACAAAGCCCATGCTGAAAACATCGGGCTAATTAAAGCACTGAGCTTTTGTGTAATCAGTTCCAAAATGGTGTGGGAATGTCCAGACAAACTCAATGAACTAGGCAAGAATAATATAGTCACCTTACTATGGATTCCAGGACACACTGGAATAGGAGGCAATGAAATAGCAGATGAACTAGCAAAGAGGGGGACTGAAATACCTTCCTGGGTGCCTTAACCCTTTTGCGGAATCAGCCCCAATGTAATATTGGAAGAAATAGGTAAAGCCGAGAAAAAAGAGAAGATCCGACCGTTGGAAAGATCTAGTAAGACTTTTACAATCAAATACTTTTCTGGGTGACTACAACCTGTTGAGATAAAATGAATGCATAAGTCAAAGTAAAACAGGGATCCTAGGGGGACATTGTCGCCTGAATGGGCACCTGAAAAAGCTCAAAATCGTAGAGAAAGAACAATGTAGATTTTGTGGCATGTAAGAAGAAACTTCCATCCACATACTTTCCAACTGCACAGCAATTCAGAATCCTAGAGCACAGCACCTGGGAGATTACTGCATAGAAGAGGAACATTTACCTAAGTTGAAGCCTGCAGATATCCTAAAATTCCACCGGGAAATGGGACTAAAGGAGCTACCAGTTTCTGAGACTCTCCTCTGAACTTGACGTGCGACCTTCCTACTTCTATTTATGTAACGATTCAACGTTCTTATGATTTGTTGAAATTAGCTTCAAGGGAATTTATGTCTTTTATTTAAATATTATTGTAAACTTATTATATTGACCAAAAGGCATCACAAGAGGGCACAATACATCTTTTAGTTCTCAGTGAATGTCACCCCAAAGATACATACATTCATACGGGCTAATTATGATATATAAAATATAATAGACAGTTTTTCCTCCTTGGTAGATAAATAATTGTTAAATACTTACCAAGTATTACATTGTAATAGAAAGATACGTAAAATGACACCAAAACAGCACAAAATCCAACTCCTGAAAAGATTCCAATGTTAGAAAATAGTCAACTAATTCATACATAGCAAAGCAGAGTTCAAGTTTTCATAGAACATTCCGTTTATATGAACAGTACTGTAGATTGCCTATGCCTTTAATCTTTAAAATAATTGTGGCGATTGAAAAAGCAATAAATATGTTTAACACAGTATTATTTCCATCTATATAATAGCTATTTATGCAAACAGTTATGAAATACATCATTTTGTGTAACGAGTGAAATTTTTGCGGGACGAGAGAGCTCCGCGTACCTGGGCGAGCGAGGTCCCGTAAAATGACACGAGTTACACAAAAAAGCATTTCATAACGTGTTTCATACAAGATTTCATCTAATTTTGACAAAAAGAAAGTTTAATTTATTTTATATGAATCCTTTAGACAAAACACGATAGATTTTCCGTCAAATATACCAATGGTACATGCTGCTATTTTTTGGGGGTGTCAGAAAATGTGTTGATGCCAACAGGTTGAATATTGCATTTTCCGTTTCGATATCCGAGGAAAAAACGATTATTTTTCACATGGTTTGGACGCATTAGAATGTATTTTCGGACTAATGCAATCAGATTAATTCCATCAACATCACCTTCGGTTATTGTAAAAATTCCCTCAATCTTTGTCTTCGTATCTGGAATGCTTATTTTAATAGAAGAACCGCAGTCGCTAACATCCTCGGTCCGCATATTTGGTAATTCATTTCTTCGACAACCTCCTGCTATCCCAACTATAAAAATTACCTTCAAACCTAAATAAATGTGATCATCAGCTTTTATTAAAAATCTACTGAAATCTTCCTTACTAAATGTTTTTGATTTTTAGCCGATATCCTTCCGCATTCCTTTTCAAAAAAAGCAATAAAATTTGTAAACTTACTGATATCCACATTTCTATTGACATAGATTATTGTTCGTAACATCGAATAGTGACTCCACATCTTCGACGGTTGGAATATTTTGGCTTTGTATAAAAAAGAACCTTTTCTGATACCGTTTTTTCAGTATTTATCTTCTTCACTTCGCACCACTTTTGGAAGTTAGAATAAGCTGTTTCATAATATGCTGCTTTTGACTTACTTGGTATCAAATTTGCTACAACAGCTTTTGCAACTTCTTCAACGTCTGAAGGTAGGAACTCTTCAGATTCGCTCATTTTTAAAGACAGAATGGACAGAATTAACAAATAAATGTGGTTATTTTGACAAATATGTCTTAACATTTGAGGTTTTGATCATTGTTGTAATGGTTATCTACATAGAAACAAACAAGCATGGCTTTGATAGTATTTAAAATTTCAGTGAAACGTAATGAAAATATTTTTTTTTATTTTCGTCAACTGAATTACAAAAAATCTTGTATATAAACACGATGCAAAACGCCGTGTTTTTTGCACACGATGTGATCCTCACATCTAGTGCAAAAACACGTTTATTTTGCAACTAATTGTATAAATAGCTATTTCATCACCAGTTACATAATATTTTTCAATATGTAACTGGTTACGAAAAATTACGTTACGTTTGCAGTTTTGAAAAATGTCACTTTATATGTCAAAATTAGATAAAATTGTATTGTTTTCTCATTCAGATATTGTTAAAGTTTATTGAAAATTCCATTGTGGAGACAAATGTCGGCCACCCTCAGCTTCTACCCAATTTTTTAATAAAATTTATCATTGTTTGATTATTTACCTTTAAATAAAGGACATATTCGCCATAAGCTGATAGGTCCTTGCCTATAAAACTGTCCAAGAATTAGCTCCATATAGAACAGAGGCACAGCTCCAAATACCAGCATCAAGGTATACGGTATTAAGAATGCACCTAAAAAGTAATGATTATCGAATAGTAAAACAGTAAATTTATGCGATACTTTATGGACGCACTGTATCTATAGAAATAATTATTAATATTATACAATCCGTGCTTTATGACACCCAATCGTTTAGCTAATAACAATCAGCGTGGAAGTTATTATACAATATTTAAAAAAAGAGTGTATGTGATATTAAAGGCCACTATACACCTTTTTAGACGTGCAAGATATTGCATGTTATGAGATATAAGTAGATAATACTGCGCGATATCCTTGATTCTCGTATACGTCAAACTTCACGCTAATAAAAACCCACTCTATAAAAATTCTTTGAATTCCCGGATCCTGCATAATATTTTCCAGTGAAGTTGGATATCCCATTTCGTCTTCGATTTTACTTTGCAAATATACGTATGTTGTCGATTTTGAGCTTTTGTAGCACCAAATAATCATTTTGCTGCTCCCGAAAAGTTCATATATATATATATTGGATTTTTGTTGAAAATTATTTACTAATATTTTGAACGATTGCTTGCTTATCTGACTAACCATTTCGTTTCCTAGTTGATAAGTACTTGCGCTTACGGAAAGTTGTTTTCTTTTGTATTTTCAAGCAGTTGGATAAGTGAGAAATATCTGTTGGGGCACATTGCCCGAGAAAAAGATGTTTATTCTTTTTTTTAAGGAGGCGTCCCTTCGCCGGCACCACATCAGCCTCCTTTGCCTATTCAGCCAATCCGTTCCCTGTATTAGCTCATACAGGTTCTTTGCTGATTGGTTGTAGAAGTCTTCTGGAGTCATTTGGGGTCTACCAAACAGTTTCTGCCTCCTGTGGTCCAGCGTCTCACAGTTGCATATTATTTGCAGAGCTGTTTCAGTGTCCTTTTTGCTTCTTTTGCTGTAAGGTCTCCCTATTTTGTTCAGGTGCTCCTTCGTGGGCAAGTGTCCCGTAAGTAGCCCCGTTAAGGTGCGTAGTTTGTTCGTGCTCATTGAGAGCAGCTCTTTCGCTACTTTTTCTCAAGGTTCTTTTATGAATTTCTTCACATGTATTTGCCTGGGTATATTCTTCCAGTGTTTATTGTGTTGTTCTCTTACCCACCCTCTTAACCAAGACCTAGGAGAGCATCTGGGAATGCCCACAGCTGGTTCGGGTCCGTTCATCAGGGTTGATGATCCTGCTCTTGCGAGCTCGTCAGCTTTTCCATTGCCAGAGATTCCTTTGTGACCTGGTACCCACTCCAGTGTTACACTGTTCCGAGTTGCCAGTCTTCTAAGTTCTTCGCCACATTCCCATACCAGCCGAGATGCTACCTTAGAGCTCTGAAGTGCTTTAACGGAAGCTTGACTGTCGCTGTAGACCCTGATCTGCCTGTTGTTGTAGTCTCTCATGTTATTTGTCCTTGCACATGCAAGTATTTCATAGACCTCTGCTTGAAATACCGAGGCGTATTTTCCAAGCGAGACGATTCCTTTATATTTGCTCGACTTGCTGTATATGCCCGCTCCGGTGCCGAGCTCATTCTTTGATCCGTCTATGTACCAGATCAGCTCATTCGTTCTACTGAGTGGTGGTGCGTTCTTTTCCTCAAGCTCCTTTCGATCTTTGATGACAATCTCGAAGTTCTTGCTGAAGATATATATGCCTTATTTCTATGTGTCCTTTCTCATGTGCCACGTCAGGGCACTATCCCTATTCTGCTAAGTACTCTACCCTCGGGACCCTGTTTCTGAAAAACTGGTCATAGTAAGATTATGAAATCTTTTCAACTCATTTACTATTTTAAGCTTATCACAAAACAAAATAAATTAAACATTTTGACGGATCTAATTATAAAATACAGGGTGATTCAGAAAAAGTGTATTTTCTCTAATTTTTGTCGGCCTAATAACAGGATGTATCTGCAAATCACCCTGTATTTCAAGAAAAGTACTAATATCTAGGTAACCAATACGTTTTAAACATCAAAAACTAATTTCAAGATACATTGTGTAACTTATTTATTTCATATAGAAAAAACTAATTTCAGGTTGCATTAAGAATCACCCTGTTTGGAATACCTCTAGAACTAGTATATTTGATGCCTGAACATTGAATATGGAGTAACTTTTTATTTCTGAACTTGTTTTCATTCAATATAAGAATTTCTTAGAATTCCAAAAATTCGTCCTTGTATAATTGAGTCCCACCCTTTATATGTTGACATTTTGAACTATTTATGTGTAAGTTTACGATAAACTAGAACATATCAATGGTACTATCAATTAAAAATGCATATTTATTTGTTAATAATAAAATTACGTGGTCACGAAAAACAAGGATTTTTCAACTTTAATACCCTGTATATCGGAAACTAGTCATAGGATTGAATTGGTCCCATGGACCGCCCATACGCGCCCTCATACCGCCCGCATTTTTACGGAATATTTGAACGAAGTTGTTATAACCCAGATGGCATGGCCAGCGCGCAGTGCCGATCTAAATCCAATCGAGCATATTTGGGACATGCTGGGTGGAAGAATTCGAAGCCGGGTACCCGCTCCTCTTCTCTTGGATCAGCTCAGAGTGGCTCTTTTAGAGGAATGGGAAGCAATTCCACAGAATGAAGTATTCAACTTAATTTACAGTATGCCTAAAATAATAATTGCCGTTATACAGGCTCGTGGAGGTAATAAGCGGTATTAATTAGACAGAGAAGTGATAATTACTGTTTTTTTGTGTTTATGATGATAATTGTGTGACTGCTAATACATTTTTTTTTTGCTTGTGAAAATGTTAACAAGCATCATTTTCTTGAAATAAAAGCTTTTCGAAAACATTTTTTGAAGATGCCAATGCCTGCCTATACCGTTGACAAAGGTTACAATAAAAAAGATAGAAAATTTAGGCATTTTAATATAAAAATTATAGGGGTGCCCGTTTTTCGTGCCGGTGAGTGTAATTATTTTGAATTCTACTGATAAAAATTGAATTGTTTTATGTTGCTGTTGGACCAAATTAGATTCATTCTGTAGATATATATTAGTTTACCAGTCTGGTCTGGCTACGATACAGCCAGCTTTTCTTCAAAAAACAAAACTACCTATTAATATGAGGTAATAAGGTTTAATGTTTAAGATTCTCCCACAGAAAATAAAAGAATCAGAGGAAAATAGAAAAAAGGATCGACTTAATAAAACTATTAATTACAGCGGCTCACCTCCGCCGTTTCTATAACAAAGATAAGGGAACCGCCAGACGTTAGCCAAATCGACCGCGAATCCAATGATGGATAATAAAAAGTCGGTGTTCGAGCCCCAAGTTTCGCGATTATCATCTGGACCGCCCGTTATGGAATCCGGATCCACGTCGGCGGCTTGGCTTGAACTCGTCGACAGGACAAAGGATTCTCGTTCGTCCTCTTCCACTTGTACATGAAGATCTTCTGCAATCAAAAAGTTTTATTCTTGAGGTATTTAATATCACCTTGAAGTTTTTTTTAATACGAATAAAAGTTTCAGTACGTATTGGTTTTCGTGGATATATAAGAAGGTGACAGCTTTAGATAAACTATACAGAATGTCCCACTACTCCTTGACAGTCCAAAAAAGTGTGGTAGGTATTATTTTGAAATATGTGTAGTTATAGGTAGTGATCAGTCTGATGGTGGAGCAGTGGCGTGGAAAACTGAAAGAAGAAGGTCACAGAAAGTGGGAACTGACTGTCATTGCCTTAACAAGAGAAAGAAGGGATAAAATCTTGTAAAACTTCGGCTTCATTTTAAAATAACGAAGCCTACATGTATCATGGGCTATAGTTTACAACTATTTGACACATGAGAAGTCGCTGGTGAAAATAATACATAAGGACAATAGTTAATTGCTCCTTTGAGTGAGAAATTTTGATTTTTTTGTTGTATTTTAAAATATCCTATTCAAGGGTTGTAAAATGAATACTTACTTTTTCTTAATGAACACGTTAATTCTAAATTTGAGGAATAATATTGATTCTTGGAGTTTCCTTTTCCTGTAAAAGAATAAACAAAGGTTAAAATTAGTTTGTAACGAGCATTCTAATAATAAATAACTAAAAATTGAATGCACTAGTGGATTGTAACATCTAGCTTTGAAAATCTGTTTCCTGAGAGCGACCCGCCCCGCCAAGGCTTCGCTCGTTGATTCTTACTAACTATTTTCTTACTGTTAATATTTTTATATCCGTATCAAGTATAGCTGTGCTGTAAACTCATGTCTCAAGGTAACCCCATAAGCAGAGATAACATAGATTTACTTCTAGAGATCGAGTAGACTCCGT
>CAJUYI010001091.1:49701-69408 GCA_910591695.1 Galerucella pusilla | reverse complement strand
ATTTTTTTCACATAAATTTCCACAAACTTCATGAGTCATCAATAACGTTTGCTTCATCGATGGTGTATAGCAACTCCAAACCCTTCATTGATCAAAGCTGTTTTCGAACTACACCTAAATATAAAAAAAAAACTTGATGTGAAATCGATACACGCCAACATTACAGCTTATTCCAACAGAATCAATTTTACATTTGAACTATTTGAAAAAAAAACCTTTCAAATTATACTTTTACTAGGTCGGTATTGAACTGAACGCAATAAGTCATTTTAGACAGGATTATACAGCTCAAGTTTATTTCGGTGACACGTTACTTCCGAAAAAAGAAGCAGAAAAGGATATTAATGGCTTTCTACAGTATCCTACAGGATAATAGTGATGAGATTATGATCATAGATGTCAGGATTCCGTAACGTAACCAGAGGATAAATAACAAACCCTATTAAGTACTTAGACTTCGCTTTCCGTTTATCACCAGGCTCTGTATCTCATTTAATATTAGAGTTGTAATATTGAAATTATGATGTATTTCTGTTGCTGCTATAACAACAAATACTGAAAACAGAATAAAATAGATAATCACGCTTTTTTGAACCTTTTTGTTTGATATTGATACAACCCGCACCGCCGGGGAATAGTTGTTGAAGCACTGAGCTAGTGAAAGGGAAATCGTGCTCGAATTGCGGCCTAATATTTTTTGTTTTGTTTTTTAATTCGTAACATACTAAACCAAGCTATGAATATGATTCTGTTATTAGATCTGTTACGCTATAAATTATGTAATATGTATGCCTAGAGGGTAGAGTACCGCAAGAAAACTAACAATTTTTTTGCACTACCCTTCTAGAGAGTGAATAATATCCGATGTTTAAGAAAAATTGAAAAACGTGTCGCGAGACACACGGTAAGAGCTTTAGTTCCTTTTAAGCAAATTTTTTTAATCAACAAATAAATACGCATATTAATATAAGAATTTATTTTACTCTGGATGAAACTTCATTTAACAAAAATATACAGTAGTATTAATTATAAAAATCTTATCATTAAGTTGATTGACACAAATTACATATTAAGTATTCTATTAACTGTAATTAATAATACAATGTATGCTGACTTAAAGATGGGAAACTGTCCCGTGGCGCCCTCTATTTGTACGGGTGGCGTCACCTTGAGAGTCCTGTCAGTACCTCTAACACAAATCAGATGGTTGTGAACTTCGCTAACAGTCGGAAAAGAAGATTCCTGTAATTTTACAGTTTTTGGAGGAATATTCAAAATTACTGTAATTTTACTTTTATTGAAAATGACATTTATGGTCAATTTTTTTATATTTCATTTAAACTCAAGTAAAATTGAATGAAATGTCAAAAAATGGACCATATAATGCCTGAAGTGGGAAAAATAAAGCAATAATCATCAAGTTTATAAATTTTATTGAATATAAAACGTTGGTCTGCAGTTGTCAGGTTAGGATCATAGATAACACGTTGGGATGTCAGCGCTGATATATGTGGAAGAATCTGCAACTACCACTAACGGCGTTACAGTTTTCTCATTAAATTAGAAATTTTAGTACTTACGGGACTCTATGTGGCAGCACCCTCGCGCCTTCAGAGATCCCCTACCCTGAGTCGAGGTACATAACGTAGCAACGTAACGTAACGGTCAGATCATTTGCGTCGCGACCCCTTTCACTCGGTCAGATTTTTTCCTCGCTCCAACCTAAACATAAAGAACTAGAGTTCTATAATAATATTCTATTGTGCGCCTATGCACTGTCTTCCACTTTCTAGTTACCTTGACTAAAGTATGATTAACGTTTTCCGCGTTCTTCAGTATTGCGAATTTATAAGGAAAATTCGATATTTTCAAGTAGGTATAAAGTAGAAGTTTCCTACACTACCTTTATTGCACTTTTATGTAAAATTGAATAGACAATTTAGAATCGTGGTAACTGTGCCAAGTATTTCAACATAAGATATGTATTTTGAAAATATTATCTAGCTTGGTATAATTTTATTGTTTTGGTTTTTATAGCTATTTATTGTATAAGTGTATGAGATAGTGTTTTATCCACGTAAGAAACCCGAGAGTGAAGCTCGAGGGCTTAATTTTCTCAAGTGGATAAAACGTAACTAAAACACGATGAAAAAGTGATTTGACCTTGCGCTTTGATAGCAGCTAAATTCTTCAGGAAAATGCAGCTTTATTTTTAAAACGAATTCAGATGAATGAATTATATTCGCTGAAATAAGCACAAATTAATCTTCCCAGTACAATAATGTGTTGAATGGTTAAAATGAGTGCACATTATTGGAATTGTGTTGCACTTCCCTCCTAGAAATAACGACGAACCCTGCATATACTACTGAGCTCATCACAGCAGAGGAAAGCACAGACCTTAGATACATCAGCAGATGAAAACATAAATTTTTCACAGTTTTAATAATTGAAGGCTACATAAAAGAATTGTTATAGCGAGACAAAACGAATAGAATGCTTAGAACAGCATATACATTAATTTTTCTACAACTGCTATGAAAAGTGACTTATTTCTCATAGCTTACTCAACTTTAAAACCAAATATGTTTCATACTGTGAGAAATATTATTTCTCACAGTATGTGAAAGGTAATTTCAATGGTGCTTGGATAAAAATCCCAATTTCTATTAAAAATATTAGTTTTTGCGCGATCGATCTTCTTTGTTTATTTATATCATCGGTTGTCAGGACGGTAGGGTGTGTTTACTGGTTTCTAAGTCTAACACGTCGGTAAGTGATTTACTTACCGTTCAGACGTCGGTAAGTAAATTACTTACCGACGTCTGAGCCCTACATACATTTGAGTGGTCCTAAATAATATATCACTTCATTCATTACACAAGAGGAACAAAAAAAAATAAGATTTATATTTTTTTTATTGAACAAAACATAAAAGTAATAAATAGCCATAAAAACAATTTCACCAAAATGCTAATTATATTTTAAGCTAATCGAGAAGTATGAATGTCACTTTTGACATTTCGTTCATTCCGAAGATATTTAAATTATTTTATGTCATACTAGTTCATTATTGTGTTTTTATTGCTTAGTTACCAACTATCTAATGTCGTACTTTATGCCCGTGCGGGCATGAAGAGAAATAATTTTTTGTTCAACTTATTTAATAACCATGTCGTAAGCTTCTTTATACTTTTTTGACAACAGATTTACAGTTGAATCTGCAACAGATGTGTATACCCTCAGGCGACTTACAACCCTCGGGCCAGAGGCCCTCGGCTTCGTAAGACGTCGCCCTCAGGGCATAAACATCTATTTATACCCTTGGTACATAAATAACTATTATTCCAAGCTTATTTCAATACGATCGCGCAAAAATGGTATAAGCATTTCGAACGTTAAGGGTAATACCGGTCTCCAGCAACATTGCTGTCGACCGGTAAACAACCCTTACCGTTCTTGATACTAAATATACTATTAACAAGACATATAAGTACTTATTTATAATATAAATAATATGGATACTGACAATATAGTGACGATTTTAATAATACTCCGACAGAGATATTGGAAAAAGCTGCAAAAGTAACTTAAGGGTCATCTACCAAATTCGACCTTGCACAATAATTATGCTTTGTATATTTTTTTGTTTTCCTACGTCCTCACGTTTAAGTTCACATAACGAAAATTTTATTAGAAATATGAAAGCTCCGCAACATATAGGTAGCCAAGCGGTCCAAGCGGATTTTGGTTCACGTACTACTCTATAAGCCTCGTCAGTACTGAACTGGGAGACCGCCGGGACCGGCGAGTGTTGTATCAACAATGGAACGGCATGAGACTACCGAAGCAGAGAGACAATGTCAGTCATAGAAGGATAGAAAAGCGAGCGATGGATTTTTATCCGATATTTTAGTGGTAGCAATTTCAATAAGGAATTGTACGGTCATAAGTAATTTGAGGATTCTGAAATTTTCATATAGTATTCATAAAGCTTCAAATTAGACTTCTTATCAATTAGTTTTTCCATTTAATCCATATTTAATTCTTTACAAGGGCTCAAACTTTGCTTAATATGTGTAATTACCTCATGATTCGTATTTTTTTCAACAAAATTTCGTTATCACTTCAAAGTTTTTATTCGATGAGAACTCTAAGTTCAACATTAATCTACATGATATATTTTTTCCTTAATTTTCAATACATCCATTACCTCAAAATTCTTTGCCAAAAATACTTCGATATTTTGTCAAATCGCTGCCGATAGATTCCCCTTAAGATTTTTTGCCGGAAGTTTCAAGAAAAATTGGCATACGAAAAATTTATTGAGTGGAAAAGGAATACAAAAATAAAATATTTTTAAATAAAAGTAACAGTTTAGAGACAGGATACTTCGGTGTTATTTTTGTTTTACTGACCATGAAAATAAATATTAAAATACTTTACTTGTATTCATTGAATTTGTGCAGTTGTAGAAAAAGTATAGTTTGCAACATGCGGGGAAAGTACTTTTCCCACTTGCTGCACAATATACTATTTTATTATTTTTATTGAGTGACTACAGGTTCTACAAATGTTTATTTCACATGTAGCAGCAACAGTGAACAGTATATATGTTCAAGGAAGAATAAAATACTTCCCCTCCATGAAACACCCACCATTGTAGACTCGATTGGGCTCGATACAGTCTCCATAGAGGGGGATGCGGCATTGTCTCTCTGTTGTTCTTTAGGAACGAAATTTGAAATGAAAAATGGTCGAACGTAGAAAAAGGAATGAGTTTTGATCAAATTATAACAAATCACAAGTAATATAATATCATCTAAAATCAATTCTGATTCATTTTGAATGAAAAAATCATAACTATAACCTCAATTTACTGAATTCTATACACTTGTTCAGAATACGTTCGATCTTTTATTATATCAATTTAGTAACAAATGACGTTAGAAAGAGAGGAAATATACGATTTTTTTTAATAAAAATAATTTAAATACATAATCCATTGATTTGAAGAATGAGTACGGAAATATCGTTCCGAAAAAGTGCTACTCTAAATCGTTTAAATCCCAAGTTCTTTTCAACTTGAAAACTTTTGACATCACTTAACTATTCACTTTTACACCTTCCAATTTAATGTAGAAGTTCGGTATTGAAAGTTTTCAAAAGGTTAAGAGCTCTTATCGTTAATATCCACTCTTTTCAGGAGGGTGAAATGTACAGAGTAAAGCTGACAATTATTCACGATATTTTCAATTGGAAATGACATAAAATTAGCTTTTCTTAGAGTTTTACAAGCCTATGTTCAAATTTATTCCAAAAATTGAAGAATATTTCCATTTAGCGACATACTTCACTTTTTACCCTTCTAGAAGTCGAAGCAAATGTCATTCGATCTTGTATCTCGATGCCGATACGACGCCAGTGAGAGCAAAATTTGAAATATTCAGGTGAAAGGGGACAGGTGACATTACTTAGATTACCCCTTGTCTGTGAAGCACGAACATTCGATTTAAGATTCGTTAGGTATCCCGCCCAGACGTTCAGGACAGGAACGAGTAAACGGAAATCGAACATTAAAAAATAAACAAAAACTACCAACAAGAACTCTGGTCGTTTCTATATTTATTTAAAGAAATGGCATAACAAAAAAATAGTTCTCCTTTCCTAGATTGTGTGTGTGTGTTTTTTCATCCGGAGGAAGGAGGAGGAAATCTTCAGAAGACACCCTGATGTTATGGGTAGTGTCGGATTCCCTGTAGACATTGGGCCTACCGACTAAAACCCCCATCTCCCACCTCTTGGTTCCAAAAGGCCTTTTCTCCCCCGCGGGACTGCCGCTAGGTATTACTTCACGGGGAAGGTACTAGCTAGTTAGCTCTTCCTTTTCGATGACCTTCCCTACATCTCCCAGTCGATTATGGTTGGTTGGAGGTGCAGGATGGGTTACTTTCTACTTTTTTTCTGTGAACTCGTTTTTTTTTCAGATCGTCTGATTTTTTCAGCATCGTCCGGTCGTCTGCACCTTTCGCCATCATCCGGTCATCCTCTGAACAGACTCAACCTCCAGGGGGAGATGGGGCTCAACCCAACCACCTACGTTCCTCTGCATCGGTGTAGGTACCTTGCTATTCCATAGCCTGGTGTCCCGCACTTCAAATTTTCTTCTCCTTCCTTTTTTTTTTCTCTTCTTTTCATAGCGCTTCAATGACTTCCCTGGCAAAGTCAGTTGTGGCCCTCCATTGCTTCTCTGATGTCAGCATCTGCTGTACCAGATTTTCTGGCGTGATCGCCGCATCAAGTGTGCTTTCAAGCTTTTGTCTTTGTAGATCAAATATAGGACATGTGAAAAACACACGTCCTCCTCTATTCCTCGACATTTTGGGCATACTGGTGAGTCCTCATGTTTATACTTGTCCAAGTATTTGCGGAAAAATCCGTACCCAGTCAGTAACTGTGTCAGGTAGTAGATGGGATCTCCGTGTTGACGGTTTACTCATTTCGCTCTCTGTGTGATGAGCTTATGGGTCCATCGGCCCTTTTCTGAGCTATCCCGCTGTGCCTGCCAGCGTTGGAGACTGTTCTACCTTTCACTTTTCCTGCAGTCATCTATTTCGAACTGCCTGGCTTTGCGATGCTCGTACTTCTTCCTCTGTTCTTCAGCTAGAATCTCGATGGGTAGTAATCCCAAAACTACACGTGCCGCATCTCTGGAAAGAGTCCTAAATGCAGTGGTGATCCTTAGTGCAATTTGCCAACCTACTGGATAAATCCTTTTTGGCACTCCTGCAATTGTAGTGCGCTTGACCAAATAACAATGCCATTGGTCAGTGTGGATGTAATGACGCTAGGAGGGCTCGTCGTCTTGGGCTCACCTACCTTTGGCATGAGGCGAGATAGTGCTCCTCCAACTGTGCCCCAACTGCTGCCTCTTTGGAACTGGCAAGCTGCACGTTGTTTGTGTGAGAGAGAGAAAGAGAGAGAAAATCAAGTACACAGATAACATACTTATAGATGGAAAACTGACTCGTCGCTGGCGCTATATCTATTTGTACGGGTGTCCCGTCAGTAGCTCTAACACAAATCAGGTGGTTGTGAACTTCGTAAACAGGCGAAAAAGAAGATTCCTGTCATTTTACAGGTTTTGGTATATTCGAGAATTTGTATTATGCACGACATTTTCACATTTTTTTCATATTAAAAGAAAGTTTTATCAATCATGAATCATATCAAAAATTTGGGAGTTCGGCCCGCTATTTTAGTGAATACAATGGCATCGTGACAGGTTTTATTTATCTAGGTCACATTTATCAATATTATATGGGATTCTCTTACTCGCATTTTCAATTATCTTTAATATTTAGAATGAAAATTTTTTCGTGGCAAATTGCGTTGGAATTAATGCGACATGAAACGTGAGCAAGTTTGTAATCGTTTCAACTCGAGTTCAAGGTAGTGGTTATATTTATACTGGTTTTAACCTGTGACGTAATAATTTGGTAAAGCATTACTTTGAAACGTACCATTCAGAAACAAATCACGTATGAAAAAATTACAGGAATTAGAATGGGAAATGGAGAATGCTAAAAGTTTTACAAATTGGAAAATTGTCAACAGAAAGTATATAAATTTGAATATTCAGGTCAGGAAGGAACAAAAAAGGCTTAAATTGAAAAAATTTTCATCGACAAATTGGGGAATAAATTCAACTTCAATGTTTACTTTTTCGTTTTGTTGTATTAAATATCCTTTGGCTTAAAATCGTCCTAAGGCATCATAACACCAACGTGCCGTAGTAAATTATTTCTTTGGATATTTATTTAGGACACAGATTATCCATTTTGTTTGCGTTATTGAAAGAAAATATGAACTTTGTACGGATGTAGGAATGTTTTCATAACAATTATAAGCGATTTAATCAAATTTGCTCGCTAAAATACAAACCTCTCGTGTTATTATAAGTGAAATGACTAATGCTGACGTTTTCACGGTCTTTTACTTAAAAAAAGTATGTTTCAAGAGAAGCATAAGAGGTATAAGAACTTTATTCACAACCATATATGTAATGCTGTCATTATTAACGTCATTAAAGGTAAGAAAGTGTCATATTACACACCTTTACTTCCCGCCCTGACTCTCTACCGACTCTATGGAAACGGTACTATCATTATCCTTTTCTAATGTGTTTTTCTTTCTCTTATACTCAAAGACAAAAGTTTGAACCGACCTGTCGCGAAAACGTTACGGTCCCGAGAAATTGTGTAACGGTGAGTCATTGGTACCTCGCAGCAAAACGCCAAGTATAAAGAATCATCGACCAAAGTGGCTTCTCAATATGGCCGACTTCCGTTTAAGCGTAAACAAACCAGAGACATACATTAAATTATTCAATTAGGTGGTATATATTGGATAAAAGCAGTCTCCAAACACTATTGTACAACTCAATATCAACTTAAATTCATACGTATACTCATGAATAACCTCTCTAATACTGAAAATCACAATTTTTTAACGTTGCTTTTCAAATTTGACAGTATATTAAGGTTATCTATGTTGACACAAGAATTGATGACTAATGTCACTAATGTGGCTTCTCAATATGGCGAATTTCGTCGAAAGTTGGTTGAATCACTACCATAGATAAAAAAATACCCATAGATGGGAAACTGACCCGTGGCGCCCTCTATTTGTACGGGTGGCGCCACCTTGAGATTCCCGTCATTACCTCTAACACAAATCAGATGGTTGTGAACTTTGGGCGACGACCCAGCACTGTAGTGGAACGCGTTCGATGCGATAATTACAGTCAAGCAAGGTCGGACATGGTTAGTACTTGGATGGGTGACGACCATGCCAGGGAAAACCATCGTATGGGGCCCGTACAGCCTGCAGCGGACTAGCATATCACAGCTCGCAGGCATTATACCAATGAGTACGAGGTATAATGTAGATATGCCGTCTTTCGGAGGAGACGTAAAACCGAGGTCCCGAGTCCATGGATGTTGGGCTCGTTAAAGAACGCTACCACTGGTTGGAACACTAGTGGGTTCGCCAAAATTTCCGGTTAGGGGTAGAGTGCTCCCGGCGTCGGTGATTAGCCACAGTCGCAGAAATAGACCGACGTTAAATAACAGAATAAAAAAAAAATATAATAATGGTTGTGAACTTCGCTAACAGCCGAAAAATAAGTTTCTTGTAATTTTACAGTTTTTGGCGGCATATTCAAAATTACTCAACATTAGATTGATATTACAATAATAACAATCAAATAGTCAAGTTAAATTAATTTAAATGTCAAAAAATGGACCGTAGAATGCCTGAAGTGAGGAAAATGAAGCAATAATGATTTAGTTTATTTATTTTATTTAATAAAAAAAGTATACCTACAATAAATGAAACTTTTTTTTACATATTCCAATGACAAACTTGAAGAAAAATAAATATTAGAAATTCAAGAACAATGCTGGGATGTTCAAATCTGTATGGAAGAATAACTACTTCTGTCACTTTATATTTAATGAAACATGTTTTTTTATGAAGATAAAACTTAGCGGATGCACCTCACATTACAGTCTTTCACAAAACAAATTCTCGACATTGTCTATTAAAGTAAAAGTCCCACTATAAACAATAAAAACCAACTACGAATACTCAACACACACAAATAAGCAAAATAGTTTTTAAAAACAAAAACTGGACAAACTCACGATACACGTCGTCAAACGTTGGTCTGCAGCAGTCACTTGTGAGTTTGTTAGGTTAGGATGTCAGCGCTGATATATGCGGAAGAATCTGCAACTACCACTAACGACGTTACAGCTTTCAATAAATTAGAAATTTTAGTACTGACAGGACTCTTTATGTGGCAGCACCCTCGCGCCTTCAGAGATCCCCTACCCATCACTACCACGTTTACCTTCCCTGCTCTCTCTTTTACCACCATGCTAATATTACAATCAAACTTTTTTCGTTTGTAATTAGATCCAAAATTTCCATTTATCGATAGTAAATTGTTAGGTAGTGCTACTCTTATAATTATTGGAATTTGCCTTGTTATAGAAAATTGTAGTATTCCTGTGGAAATGGTTACGATCGAAATCGATTCAATCTAGTTATAAATTCCTAAAACGTCAAGCGTCGAGATATTTGTCGAGGCATTAAACTAAATTCAAAATTTGCATTTATCAACGAAAATAAGCTTACAGCAAGTGAAGCTGTAGAATAATAAAAGGTTTTTAATATAAATTGTCTTTCTTTTGAATAAAATACTTGTCTTAATAAATATGATAACAAAGAGCGGGAGAATATTTTAACCAGACTTATATATACTGTTAAATGCTTATTCATGAAACGGCAGATTCACGTTCGTCGCCATCTATGGTGCAAATTATGTTGGTAGCTCCTAAATCCCTAGCTTTTGGTGGTGGTGATTTTCTCTTGAATTTAGCAGTTGTAGCATTACAGAATAAGCTGACAAATTCGTTATACTGAGATAATATACATTTCATAAAGCATTTAATATGGATACTCAGATTGAGCGAAGCAAGTAATTCAACCATGAAAATGATAAATATTAAAAAATAATGGAAATGAGAAACATTGAAATATTTTGAGAACACAGAAGGCAGACGTTTCCGGATCCGGCTATTCTTTTCAGTGACAAAATAATTATCCATTTCGATGATTGAGTGATTTTAAAACCTATTTGAATTTAATCCGGTAGATTGCAAAAAACTGGAAGCAGAAAAACTCTAACGCTGAATAAATATTTCCGCAGCGTGTACAGGGTTATTCATTATAAATTACCCACCCCCTATCATCGTTATTATTACTTTTAGAAAAAAAGTCGTTTGGTTCACATTGCAGATGACTTCATTATTTTCATTTAGTTAGTTCATTTCAAGTTGAATCCTTGCTTTAATCACTTCTATAAACACCCCACAAAAATTATCGCATCACTGGTATTTTAGGATATTTTTAATACTTAATTTTACTTTTTGGGACAATCTGTATATGTATCAACTTAATAGATATTTCTGGTTTCTTATCATGGGAAAAAAATTATCACAATTTCTTAAAAATTTTTTTGGAAGCAAAAATGCTCGAGTAAATCATTTCTGTCTTGGAGAATGCATTGAGATCGAGAACTTTCTAAGCAATTTGTGTTATTGTATAGTGAAAATTTAAATTTATTTTGTTAATAATGGATGTGCCTTAACGTTTAACAAGACATGTGATGAATGAAGAAGCCGCTAGAATCATCGCGCTCATACAAGATGGACGCAATCAAAGATACGTCGCCGGGGTAATTGGAGTTCAACAAAGCACCATATCCAGAGTTGTTATTCGCTACCAAGAAACAGGACAGCTAAACAGGAGACCCGGACAAGGCCGCGGAAGGGTAACTTCGGTAGTAGATGTTCGTTATTTGAGGTTAACGGCGTTAAGAATTAGGCATACCACCGCTCGAAGGCTGCAAACAAATCTGTTGGCTGCTCGTAATGTCCGAATAAGCCTACAAACAGTTCCAAATAGGCTGGGAGAAGCAGGTATACCAGCCAGAGTGCCAGCTAGAGGTCCACGTTTTACCAAAGAACATCAAGTAGTAAGATTGGAATTTGCTCGAGAACACGCAAATTGGAATATTCAAGATTCGTCCAATATTTTATTCACGGATGAATCAAGATTTTGTCTGTATTCATCAATAGGCGTGTACCAGTATAAAGGCGACGTGGTGAACCGCACGATCAGGTTAATTTTTGTCAAACTGAAAGCTTTGGTGGTGGCTCTATCATGGTTTGGTGAGGAATTTCTTTCAAGGGTCGCACGGAGTTAGTACCAGTAAATGATGGAAGACTAAATGCTGACAGGTACATAACCAATATCCTAGAAACCCATGTCGTGCCCTATATGCCTCATATCGGTGACAACTCTGTGCCAATGCACGATAATGCTCGTCTACACGCTGCTAGACTGGTTCGGCAGTACTTAGAAGAGGTCGAGATATCCACCCTGAATTGGCCGGAACATAGCCCGGACCTTGACCAAATAGAGCATGTCTGGTATCATCTAGGATGGCAAATTCAGCAACACCCGGCACCAATAAGAACACTAGATGATCTTCAAAATGTTCTTTTTAACTTCTGGGAAAACATGCCGCAAGGATACATCCAGAATCTGTTTGGAAGCCTTCCTTGACGAATGGAAGCTGTAATTAGAGCGAGGGGCGGCAACACACGCTATTAGAAATTCATTGGCTGATTTCAGTTTAAGCACCGTTCATTTGTTTGTATAGATGTTTTCTATGTTTTGGTAAATCAAACTTTTTGTCCTCTGTAGATTAAACTGATATAAAATAAATGTTGCAAATGGCGTATCTATTGGTGTTTTAATTCGTAATAATAATAAAATTCGAAAAACAGGCAACACATTTAAAATATTTAAAAAATAATGAGTGATGCGATAATTTTTGTGGGGTGTATATTAATAAAATCTTTCACCTCTCTGTAAACCATTTTTATTACTTTATCTGAAAAATGTTAATTATCAAAGGTAATACCACGAGTGCTTCAAATTTTATCGATAATTTTTTCTTTTCCACGAAAACTTGTTAAATTGGCAAAAATATGAAAACAAACCGATTGATAAAATCACGAGTCCGTTAGGACGAGGGATTTTATCTGAATTCGGTTTGTTTGAATGTTCTTGCCTCAAATAAACAAGTTTGAGTGATGAAAATAAAAAATTATGTGATAAAATTTAAAGAGCGAGTTGTATTTGGGAAGATTATTTTTTCCAACAAATGTGGAGTGGAATTTTGTATTAAATGTTCAATTTTCTCTTGGGCACTGAAACGGTTTGTGTTCATTTTTCTATATACTTCGAAGCCTTTTAGTTGTCAATAATAACAAATTCAAAGTAAAATTTTGACGTTTCAATGTAAGCAAGGTATTATCGATGAGGAAGCAGAATTATCAGTATAATACCGAATGATTGGCTAGAATAATGTATTGCTATTGGTTAAAACCACCAAAATGTCAGATTTTGAAAATTAAAAAATATAATCAAACACATTATTAGTTGTCATTTTCATAGCTTACTTTGATAAATTATCTTTTTCATATTTACAGTAATTACTAAAACTCAGATTTTCAACATTTCAAACTCAAAAACGGTACAAGGTAGGGGTAATATATTATATGTTTTTGAAATCAGAAAAAAAAGTCCATTCCAAAAATGTGAAAATATACAATTTGTCCCATTTAAAAAATAACTATTATTTTTTGTATCTCCTTAAATTGGCACGCTACTGAAATTTTGATAGAATATTAAGGAAAATTTAGTTGTAACCAAACTTTTTTTTCTAAAAGTAATAATAACGATGATTGGAGTGGGTAATTTATAATGAATAAACCTGTACATCTCTTTTCTGAAATATTTTTCTTTCTTGTTATCAGCTGTAATTATTCAGCCACCAAACGATGACAATTTTAGACATTTTTGAACACAAGGACAAAAAAGGATATTCTATTCACATACATACATGTATTTCTATTTCCTAACGTCACTCACACCATTCAAGGATATAATTAGCTGGTATTCTTCTCCCGCCAGACGCCCGGTGAAAATGGTACACTATCGCCCTCTTTATAAAGCTTTCCATACTCAACAACATTTTTATTTTTTGTAATAAATGTATCTTACAAGAGATATTTCAATACAAACATTCATCTGCGCCTCTATTTCTATTTTACATCACAACCTTGCACAAACTTCTTCTCTACATTCAGAATTAATTTCAACACAGCATTTTCTGTATCCAATTTTTTATTTTTGAATCATTTTAGTGCTCGACTTCCGTCCGCAATTTCGTGAAACAATACCCAATTGTCGCTTTACAGTGGGTTCCCCTTCTGTGATAAATGAACGAGATTTTTTGAAAAAGTTATTCACGCAACTCGACTCTTTTCAAAAATTAAATGAATAGAGAGCTTGCAGTTTATAATAGCACTTAGTGTGTTTCGAAAAAAATTAATTATATAGAGTACGGCAGATAAACGGTCAATTATAAATACCTCGAGAAATAAAGGTTTATGAATAATTCTGAATTATGAAAATTGGAATGAAGCGGTTTTGAAGAGTGAGCTATTTAATGAAAATATTGCCATCTACTTCCGTTTATACCTAAAGTTGTTTATAACTTTATTTAATGGGAAACCCTGTTGTGTAAGAAATTAGTTAGTCTTATTGAGATAGTTGCTTTCACCAAGAAGAGAGATATAAGACCTGAGGGTCTACATCTTGGTGGAGTACCACTACCGGTGGTTCAACAGGTGAAGTATCTAGGAGTGATCCTTGATAAATCACTGACATGGAAGGCTCATCTTGATAGTCGCCTAAGCAAGGTGACAAACACGTATTGGGCCTGTAGGAGAGCCACTGGTCCGAGGTGGGGACTGACCCCCAAAACGATCATATGGTTTTATAGAGTGATCATACTGCCTATGCTCACATATGCGGCTCTGG
The DNA here is from genome assembly GCA_910591695.1 of Galerucella pusilla. Taxonomy (NCBI): domain Eukaryota; kingdom Metazoa; phylum Arthropoda; class Insecta; order Coleoptera; family Chrysomelidae; genus Galerucella; species Galerucella pusilla. The sequence goes on along the minus strand of CAJUYI010001091.1, from coordinate 54,882 downwards.
TCTGCTGGCCGAGGGTAACCTTGGTCACGGCTAGATCGCAACTGAGACGCCTTCAAAGGGTGGTCAGTCTGGGGGCAACTGGCTGCATGAGGACTACACCAACTGCTGCGATGGAAGTGATCCTTGGTCTTCGGCCTCTTCACCATGTGATCGAGGCTGAGGCGGGGAGTGCTTTCCTGCGCATGAAGCGTCTGGGATACGTGCGAAGAGGGGAAGAATGCAGGCACGTCAAGAAGCTCCGGCTCCTGGAAGATATTCCAGTTCTGGCTCGAGCGTCTGACGAATGCTTGCGCAAGTACTACTTCGCAGCCCCATACAGGGCTATGATCCGGGACAGAGAATCCTGGGATGAAGAGACGAATACACAGCCTCAAGGGACTGTCTGGTTCACAGATGGCTCATGCTCTGGTGACAGAGCAGGGGCTGGAATTTTCTCTAGGAACCCAAGGACACAAATCTGTATACCATTGGGTGATGGTGTATCTGCATATCAGGCCGAGATATACGCTATCTTGGAATGTGCGCAGGTAAACCTAGACAAAGGCTATGTGGATCGACGCATAACAATATACACCGACAGTCAGGCAGCAATTAAAGCCCTGAGTGGATATACCATCAACTCGGGACTTGCTGACGAATGTCGAGAACGACTTGCTGATCTTGCAAGTCAGAACGCAGTGCGGCTAGAATGGATTCCGGTCCACTCTGGTTTTGAAGGCAACGAAATGGCGGATGTACTGGCTGCGGAAGGGGCGGCAGCTCCTTTCTGTGGCCCGGGCCCGACCCTCGGCCTAACAAAACAGACAATACGCAAGGAGACGAGGAAGTGGCTGAGGAACCAGCACCTCGCTCATGGGATGGACTGATGGACACGCTGGAGCAGCTATTGAACTACCAAGGAGTAGGTTGAGGAAGATAGCAGGACTCCTAGCAGGGCACTGCTGTATGAGGAAGCACCTCTACAATCTAGGAGTAGAGGAAAGTTCCCTATGTACGGGTTGCGGCATGACTCATGAAACGTCAGTCCATGTTCTCTTAGAGTGTCCACACTGTGCTGTATTACGCAGGCGAATCTTCGGAGTTCCTGTCATGGCTCCTGGAGATACAAGCAGGAATCCACTGAAAAAGGTTGTGGCCTTTATTGAAGACTCGGCTTCATGGATGACTAGGTAGCAGGAATGGCACAATGGGCCCGCCAGTGGCCTCAGTACCGGAACCGTGACTTTGGTTTGGCTAGGTCAAGGCTCGCCTACACATTCTGTACTAGTAGTCTTATTTTGCAACAGCTGGTTGTCAAATGTTCATATTTCTGTCCTATGTCGAATGTCAAACGACATTCACAGAACTCAATAAGGTTGAACTTCCATCAAAATACAAATCAGTTTATGTTTTTCTCATTTCCATGACAACGCAAGGTATACATTTCGAATTCAACCATTTGACATTTAGTTCTTCTTTCCATCTATGATTTCCATTTCTTGTTGTTGTAGTAGTTATAGACCAGTATTTATAATTTCAAAGTGCACCAATAAAAAAAATAGCGTAAAGTATTCGTGGATAACTGGTCTTTAAAACACTTGCTCTATTTCGACCTTAATATCCACTTATACTTTAATATACTATTTTGTATTGTTTCCAATTATAGTAAAAGTATAGAAAAATCGCGCGTGTTTTAAAGACCTTAATATTAACTTATACTTTAATATACTATATTCCTATATTCGTTATCGAATTTATTCCATATGGCTGCTCCACACTGTATACATGAAATGATTCGTTTCCTATTTTTTTGCGACAAATAATTGGCATTAGTTTACTTTAAATAGTTTAAGCATTAAGTTTATTTTACGGAGCACTAAACCAATGTGATCACCTACCGACGTGTCAACTCGGGATTACCTCTGACTTTTGGTATGTTATACAGGCTTATAGCCGACGAAAAGAATGAAATATGTTGTTACGTGATTGGAATGGGCGCTGTATGAAGTGAAAATTGGGAATTTCCCATGTTTAATAAGATTGATAGCGGAAAGTAATAACATAAATTGGGAGTTTTCGTAGTTAAGTGACAAAGTTTGGAAAAACGATTTATATTTTTTCCCGTTGAACAAAAAATAAATGACTTTTCCGAAACAGCCTACCGATAAAGGAAATAGTTATTTATGCAACAATTTTGTAAAGTAAAAAAATGCCAACATAAGAGGAACATTTTTTAATTTATAACAATCTATAGACGGTTCGATCTCAATAAAAACCGCTTGATACAAAATCACATATGAGCATTGAATTACCTAGGCAGCCGACTTAGAATAGATCACGCGTGGTCTTTGTTTACAAGCGGATTCTCTTGGGATCGGTTAGGCCACGGAACACTGTAACAATCGGAAGAGTCTCTTGCCATAGAACAATAAGTACGCGCAGCTTTTGTGCGCAGTGACAGTCTGTCGAAAATAGGATCACATTCCGACGTTGCCTAGATTGTTGTTTGTGTTCATGTCGTTAGGAAGTGTTAGGAAGCTGTTGCCAGCTTTAATTTTAGGATCACAAATTTGAAGTGTCATTTAAATTTCTGTCTGACATAGATGAAAAGAGCCGACGGAGAGAGACCCTTCCGATTGTTATAGTATTCCGTGGTCAGGCTATAGAGAACCGGACTGACGTTGTCCCTTATCATATTTTACAAATTTCTATGGTTTTAATTTTCCGATAGAAACCATATCTACTTTCCTATATTTTCTTCCCATTCCACAGGCAAACAAATTTATATTTATGAATTTGACTTATTTTCTTAATCACCTGACCAAAAAACTTCTATGCAAAATGTAAACTAAATCGGACTATTTTTTTAGGAGGAGTTCAGCTAGAACGTCGTTGCAGCACAGTCTCCGAATTTATGAACTTAACTTTCGAGTAGTAGTTTAGTTGATGCATCACGAAAATAATGAAAAATGTCACATACGGAATAATATTACAAGCAAAATTAATAACCTACAAATTTAATTCTGAATGAATTATTTGTTAAAATGGTTTCAATTATCAATTTTCTTTCTTAATATTAAAAGTTTATTTGGATAATGGTTAAGTTTCAACTACATAACGACTTTCTAGAAAGCGATTCACAATAACTTTCGTGGCTGTTTCTGGAAACGTATGTTACAAATGAGATTTTAAATTGCACCATTATTTTACTTGAGGTTACGTCCAAAACAATAAGAATTTGGTGGTAGCATTCAGTTTTATTTAGATCCTAATTTATTTTACACAATTATCGCAAATTTTAAAATAAAGATTATTGTGTCGACTGATCAAAACACGAGATAAGAAACTAGAAAAAAGGTATTTTAAGTTTTCGCGAAATTTCCATTATACATGAGGTTATTCCAAGAACGTTCAAAACAAAATAATTCTGAATATTATCTTGACTTCCATACTAATATGCAAAACGGTAAGGCTGTTAATATTTTCCCTTTAATTTTTTCAAGACACTCCCTTATTCCCGTATTCCCTCTTACTTCAATACTCTTTTTGTACCTCAGAATCAATTTGTTTCTTGGAATTATTAAAGATGTTTTTAATATTGATGACAACCAGAATGACTTCACCACACCTTCCCCTTTTAAAGGAAGAAATCCATTATACAGAGACATGTCTTATAATAATTGTTGAGATTTAACAAGGATCATTGTTATTCACACTAAAATTGTATATGATATACACGCTCAATAATATATGCATACCAATAGATAGAATGTTATGACTAGACATATTCAACTGTATATTATTATTTCCGATACCGTTTATTATTCTCACACTTCATACACTATAAATGCTAAGTTCATGAAATTGTTATTCTCTCTATCACAGTTTCGAACCTTGTACCATTCTCCTTTTTTATTAATACTAAATCTCCCTCTGCGAGACCCGTTTTGTGGAACCGCTAGATGGAGATCGGGAACTGGCTAGAGCAAGAACACCAACTCAAATGAAGGTCACATACAAAGAGCTTACTAGACAAGGTAGACAAGGAGCTCTTAACCAGGCTATTGAGTAGAAGACAGTTGCCGTCCTGGTGACTGGACACTGCACCCTGAGCAAACATGCACAACATGTGTGAGAGCTTGCAAGGGCTCAGGCGAAACCAATTTGGACTGGAAATAATACAATTACAATTGCTGAATATCCCTCCTGTCAAACTAGTGACCATTGAAGACACGAAGTTTCTGGAATGGTAGTAGAGATAACATGGAAAATGGTACAAAGATTCAGTTCAGATTCAGCTTGTGCTGTTGAACACAACTGAACAAATGGATAGGTTTGAGATTTTTTTCCAAAGTCGAATTTAGATATACACTTTCACTCGTGCATTCCAAAAAGAATAAAATGAAACTATCATTTATTTAATAGCCAAATTATCAAAGTAGCTTGTATACTGAATTGTTTTCAAAACTTTTGAGTTACGTATAAAATACAAAATGTTCCACGTCAGTTTGCAGATAATTAATTCACTTCCCCTAAATTCCGCTATATATACGAACGTTCCATTTATAACAAGGACGAATGGCTGTAACAGCATTAAGTAAATTTAAATGATTTCACAATAAGAGAAAATCCAACAGACTCAGGTATAATACCATGATGATGGTGTTTCTGTATTGAATGAGAAATATTGTATTATTTGTCATATATACATCATTGAGAATTATTTTAAAAACACAATTGAAAGGAATACAAATGGAACGTACTGGGATTTTTATGATGGATGCTTATATTGACGTTAGGTATGATCTACAAGATTCAACCAACCATTCTGTTCGACTCGTGTGGATTGTCCATATCGCACTTGAACGATTGAGCACTCCGCCTACGGCGTCGTGCTCAAACTTCGTCCATCTCGTGCAATATGGCCATCATATCCACACTAGTTGCACAAACTACTATTTCTATCAAAATATGCCCTTTCACTTTTAAAAACAAGCTGCCAAATGTCAAATCAATTTATCCATCCATTTTAAAGCTATCGAATTAAAACATTCAAGTTTTTAAAATTTCAACACCCTGTATTTCGAAAAGTAAATGTGCTAGACCCCTTAATCGCGCAAAAAAAATTATGGAAATAATAGTAAAAATTTATCCCAACAAATTCAAGTAGATCACCAGCACTGCGAATACCAGCTTTGCATA